>SJYA01000280.1:4749746-4799799 GCA_006410615.1 Neotragus moschatus
TATGCAGCTCAATTCCAGAAAAATAAACGACCCAATCAAAAAATGGGCCAAATAACTAAATAGATATTTCTCCAAAGAAGACATACAGATGGCTAACAAACACATGAAAAGATGCTCAGCATCACTCATTATCAGAGAAATGCAAATCCAAACCACAGTGAGGTACCATTTCACACCAGTCAGAATGACTGCGATCCAAAAGTTAACAAGCAATAAGTGCTGGAGAGGGTGTGGAGAAAAGGGAACCCTCTTACACTGTTGGTGGGAATGCAAACTAGTACAGCCACTATGGAAAACAGTGTGGAGATTCCTTAAAAAACTGGAAATAGAACTGCCTTATGACCCAGCAATCCCACTGCTGGGCATACACACTGAAGAAGCCAGAATTGAAAGAGACACACGTACCCCAATGTTCATTGCAGCACTATTTATAATAGCCAGGACATGGAAACAACCTAGATGTCCATCAGCAGATGAATGGATAAGAAAGCTGTGGTACATATACACAATGGAGTATTACTCAGCTATTAAAAATAATACTCTAAGTTCTTTAAAATTGTAAACTAATGTTTAACAGTTATTTTAAAACTTAAGTGACTTATAAATATTACCATAGTGTGAATATTAAAGTTATTTGAAATTTTATTGATAACATTTATTCTGGCTACATCTCAGCCATTTAATTCTTTACTCATTCATAAGCTAGCCTTCTTTCTTAATGTATATGTGTGTATTGAGAGGTTAGATCAAGGGTTAGAAAAAAATTTTTTATACTTAAACTAACAAATAAAGGTAATAAAAACAGATGGGAAACATCATCTTTGCTAAAATTAAATATTTCAACTCATTAATACTGAAGAGTATCATGTTGTTGTTCAGTAGCTAAGTTGTGTCCAACTCTTTGCCTCTCCATGAACTGCAGTGTGGCAGACTTCCCTGTTCTTGATTTATCTCCCAGAGTTTACTCAATCTGATGCTATTCAACTCATTTCATCCTGTATCACTCTCTTTTCCTTCTGCTCTCAATCTTTTCTAACATCAGAGTCTTTTCCAATGAGTCAACTCTTCGCGTCAGGTGGCCGAAGTATTACAGCTCCAGCTTTAGCATCAGAACTTCCAATGAATATTTGGAGGTACTTTCGTTTAGGATTGACTGGTTTTATTTCCTTGTAGTCCAAAAGACCCTCAAGAGTCTTCTCTAGCACCACAGTTTGAAGGAGTCAATTTCTCAGTGCTCAACCTTCTTTATGATTAAACTCTCACATCTGTACATGACTACTGGAAAGCCATAGCTTTAAAACCTATTTAGTAGTTGTATTTTGAATTAAGTTTAAAGAAAATACATAATCACATGGTTTAATGGTTTAGAAAGAAAGAGAAGAATTATAAGAGATTTTATAACTGGTCCCAAAGTAATACATGGGAAATGGTAGGGTAAGCAGAGAATGAAGTACTTGAAGCCATTTCTACTCCAGCAAGTCTGCAGCAGCCATAAGGCTTCAATCAAGATCTTACTAAAAGGAACTGGGAGACTGAGGTTGATACATATACACTATTGATATTATGTATAAAATAGATAACTAATGAGAACATATTGTATAGCACAGGGAAATCTACTGAATGCACTGTGGTGACCTAAATGGGATGGACATCCAAAAGAGAGGGAAAATATGCATATTGTATAACTGATTCATTTTGCTGTACAGTAGAAGCTAACATAGCATTGTAAAGCAACTACATGAAAAATAACTAAATTAATTAATTAAAAACCTGTATGGGAAATAATCTTAAAAATAATGGATATATGATTATGTATACCTGAATCATTTTGCTGTGCACCTGAAACTAACCACATAGTAATTCAATTATATTCTAATAAAAATTAAAAAAATAAATAAGTAAAACTCACTGCTGAGTGTTGGGCAGTGTGCTCCTTATTAGCATACTCTCTTCCCCTTTCCTCCTTCACCTTCTCTTCTTCTTCTTCCTATCATTACAAAAAAAAAATACAATAAAATCTTGTCTTGATGAATAAGTCACATGAAGTCATATTTAGAAGGAAAANTTAAAAAAATAAATAAGTAAAACTCACTGCTGAGTGTTGGGCAGTGTGCTCCTTATTAGCATACTCTCTTCCCCTTTCCTCCTTCACCTTCTCTTCTTCTTCTTCCTATCATTACAAAAAAAAAATACAATAAAATCTTGTCTTGATGAATAAGTCACATGAAGTCATATTTAGAAGGAAAATAATATTCTTAGCTATCAATCAAAGACCTAGGCAGCACATTAAAAAGCAGAGACATTACTTTGCTGACCAAGGTACATCTAGTCAAAGCTATGGTTCATTCAGTAGCATGTATCGATGTGAGAGTTGGACCATAAAGAAACATGAGCACCAAAGAATGAATGCTTTTGAATTTTGGTTCTGGAGAAGACTCTTGGACAGCAAGTAGAGCCAACCAGTCCATCCTAAAGGAAATTAGTCATAAATATTCATTGGAAAGACTGATACTGAAGCTGAAGTTCCATTACATTGACCACATGATATGAAGAACTGACTCAATGGAAAAGACCCTGATGCTGGGAAATATCAAAAGCAAGAGGAGAAAGGGACAAAAAGAAGATAAGTTGCCTGGATGGCATCATCGACTCGATGGACATGAGTTTGAGCAAGCTCTGGGAGCTGGCGATAGATAAGGAAGCCTGGTGTGCAGCAGTCCATGGGATCGCAAAGCATTGAACATGACTGAGCAACTGAACTGAACAGAACTGAAGGGAAACAAGGTTCAAATCAATGCCCTTGACCTCTTCTTGATCACATAGTGTTTATATGGTGGATCCATGAACAGAGTTTCCACGTCAAGGGTGAACATGATGTACAAGCACAGATGCATGGGTTCCTTCTCATTGTGGCCACTGCCTCTACTGAATTCCTGACCTATTAACTGTAGAAACTTATGATGCACTCTAAAGAGAAAAATCTCTTGATGAGACCATCTAGCTACTGGGTGCCAAGTCAACAGTAAAGCTGCAGGCAAATGAAAAAGTTAATATGAATAGTTAGACTTCATGATATGAATTGGAGCATGTCTAGAAAACAGAAGTTTCAGTGTTCTTCTCTATAACAATGAATTGGCAATCACATTAACCACAACCTTAACAGAGCAAGGAAATCAATGGTTCATGCCCCTCAGGGATTAAACTCTTAGCTACTTAATCATCCAAGCAGCCTAGAATAGAAGAAGCATTGGAATGGGTGATAGAGGGAGAAAACAACCAACTATTGCTTCCAGTGGAAATATATTTGAATAATTCTTCAAATGCATTTAAGTAATTTAAATAATCCTTCAATAATCTGTACTAAATATTCTCTCTCTTTTTTTTTTTAAAATAAATTACATTAAACCACAACCTTGAAAAGGACTTGAAAGGACTTTAAAAACCAGAGAAACTTTTGAGGGTAATGCTGCATTTATTATTTTCAATGTGATAATTTTACAGACATATGCATATGTCAAAATTTTTCATTTTATTGTATATTCATAATACTTTAATTTGCTGTGCTGTGCTCAGTTGCTTCAGTCAGCTAAATTTTTACCATATTTAATATGCGTGCATGGTATGTTGCTTCAGTCATGACCGACTCTTTGCGATCTATGGACTGTATACCGTCAGGCTCTCCGGTCCACGGGATTCTTCAGGCAAGAATACTGGAGTGGGTTGCCCTGCCTTTCTTCAGGGGATCTTCCTGACACAGAAGTCAAACCCATATCTCCAGAATTTCCTGCTTTGCAAGTATGTTCTCTACCCATTGAGACACCTGGGAAGCCCTAATACTTTAAACATCTATTAAAAAGAAAAATTAATATATATATAATAAATGTATAAAATGTGCACATTATATTAAACATTCATATGTACGTGTATATGTGTGTTTTTGTGATTATATTCAATTTTGCTCATCATTATAAGTTGTAAGTAAGATGTTCATAGTGAAAAATTCCTTGACATTATTTTGTCTTGACACATTGACTGTCTACAAGGCTGACACTGTTGTGTAAGATCCAACACTCTCTAACATTATTGACTTTCAGGGCAATGTGACAATGTGTTAAAACCAAGTGATAATGCCACTGGGAGAACTGGTTAATAATGCTTTGCTTTTACTTTATGGTATTAATACAAATAAATATATTCTGCTTCTAGTTTGTTCCTACCTGTAAAGTTGTATGTGAAAAGGAGTATAAATAAGAGATGGGAATACCAGACCACCTGACTTGCCTCTTGAGAAACCTATATGCAGGCCAGGAAGCAACAGTTAGAACTGGACATGCAACAGACTGGTTCCAAATAGGAAAAAGAGTACGTCAAGGCTGCATACTGTCACCTTGCTTATTTAACTTCTATGCAGTGTACATNTGCATCACAGATGTGTATAAGAGACAGGGGCCTAACAATACCACTTGTAGCATCAAAACTCCCTAACCGTTTGATGATGGCTGACTTCAGGGCTTCTCACGACTATTACTCCTTGGAGTTGAATTTCAATTATTTATTAAATGAGTTGCCATTTAGTATATTTCAAGATGGTGGAGAAAGACATTTCAGGGGGAAAAAAAAAAAGGAGAAGAAAGAAAGAAACCTGGCATTACATCAAGGATAGATGTAAATTAGAATTATTAGAAAGACTTGAACAATAATTTTAAGCTAAGATTCTCTCAACCTGAAATCAATGAGGGGAACATAGGCCATCTCACTCTCATGTCTGTAAGGAAGTGAAGTTTGATTATCATTAGGCTTGTGTATAATATAATACAGTTTACCTTGCTGGTGCACAAAGAAACAAGCTTAAGAAGAAAGCCTTTTAAAGTAAATCCAACAGAGAAAGACAAATATTATATGATATAACTTACACTTAGAATCTAAAAAAGTAGTACAAATGAATGTATTTACAAAACTGAAACCAACTCACAAGCATAGATAACAAACTTATGGTTACCAAAAGATAAGTAGTTGGAGAGATAAATTGGGATTATGGGAATAACAGATGCATACTACCATATATAAATTAGACCAACAATAAGGATTTACTGTGTAGCACAGGGAATTATAGTTAGTATCTTGTGATAAACTATAATAGAAAAATCAAAATAAAAAATATGGATCCATATATATGTATAAAAATGGAATAATTTTGTGGTACACCTTAAACTAACACAATATTGTAAGTCAACCACACTTAAGTAAAAAAAAAGAAAAAAAACTTCTAAGAATGTTGATTAATCAAACTCTTGAAACCAACAGAAAGTTGAAAAAAAATAAGCATGAAAAGAAACCTACCAAGAGATTAAAGTGCGGCAGTCAGGGAAATTTTGGGTAGAAGATATCCATATGTAATAAACATCTAATATCTTAGTTATTGATAGAGTTGTTTCCTGTATGGTGAATTCTACTTCTGGAACTCCTGAAGAAATTTGTTTTAGATCTATCATCAGTATAGAAATATGGGAGATGATGTATGTCTTTTTAACCATAATGCAAAAATTCACTGGACTCTTGCTGATATGTTTGTGGTTAACTGTAATGGCTCTCTGCTGCTGCTGCTAAGTTGTTTCAGTCATGTCTGACTCTGTGCGACCCCATAGACAGCATCCCTCCAGGCTCNGAAAAAAAATAAGCATGAAAAGAAACCTACCAAGAGATTAAAGTGCGGCAGTCAGGGAAATTTTGGGTAGAAGATATCCATATGTAATAAACATCTAATATCTTAGTTATTGATAGAGTTGTTTCCTGTATGGTGAATTCTACTTCTGGAACTCCTGAAGAAATTTGTTTTAGATCTATCATCAGTATAGAAATATGGGAGATGATGTATGTCTTTTTAACCATAATGCAAAAATTCACTGGACTCTTGCTGATATGTTTGTGGTTAACTGTAATGGCTCTCTGCTGCTGCTGCTAAGTTGTTTCAGTCATGTCTGACTCTGTGCGACCCCATAGACAGCATCCCTCCAGGCTCCCCATCCCTGAGATTCTCCAGGCAAGAACACTGGAGTGGGATGCCATTTCCTTCTCCAATGCATGAAAGTGAAAAGTGTAGTGGGGCTCAAAGGCACTCTTACATTGCTCTTATTTCCAGTAAACTGGATATCTAGGCTGAAGGTTATGAAAGGATTCTTAAATTTTATCTTGGGGGAGGCCATTAAACCTGTTGATGATAAGCTTGGACATGAAGTATTAGAACTCTACATTATTGTGCCATATCAGCCTATAAAATAGCAGGTTCAAGGCTAGAGGTGAAGTGTTCAGAGGTCCCATGCATCAAGTAATAGCTCCTATGAGGATGGGCTAGTTACTGTGGAGTGGACAAATAGAGCTGGAGATACTAGCAGTGTTCTTCTAGGAATGCAAGCTCAAAATTGAACAGTGCATTTGAAAATTACTTTCAAACTAGTTAGTGGCTTAATAATGCTAATCTTCTTGTAAAATTCTCATTAATACTTGAAGTTCAAATCATGGTATTGAACCTTGTTTTTGTTTTTATATTTTTGTTAACAGAGAATGGAATTACATATAATAGTGTCAAGTAAGTGTATGCTTCTTGGTTCTTGTCTTGTCACAACAATGGTTTGGAGCGACGGACATTAAAGCCCTCAGTGCATCACAGCTCTCGGGTCTTGAAAATATCGTGTCATAGCTCTTAGACAAATCAGTGTTACAGCTCTATTTTATTAAAAAGATAGCAGGAGAATCCATCCTGGAAGAAGAGAAGAGAGTGGAGGAGTGTACCAACATGCCCTGGGGTGGGGGTGGGGGGCAGTGAGCAGGATGAGGAGGGAAGAGAGAGAGAGAGAGAGAGTGTATGCATGCAGGAGAGAGAGTACTTGGCTCCTCCTTTTATATGTTTTCTTCCCCCTGGGCCTGCCTTATGCAAATTGGGCTCAGCCAGGAGTACTATTCTACCTGAAGTCTTCACTCTGGTCCTTGGACCTTTCTTTGACTTTCCTTTGTTCCATTTTTGCTGGCTTTTCCCTTCCTTGTCTTTTAGCCACCGCCATTTTGGACTCCTTTTCCCTATTCTACCTACCTAACAATGGGATTATATTTGGCTTAAAGACCTCCTGTAAACACATGTTTATGGAATTGAATCATATCTGTTTTCAAAGATTTCAAATGTAGCAACTAAAACCACATATATTGCACATAATGAATGACAAATTATTATAGTATGGGTTGTAAACTGAAATTCTTCTAGTAGATGCAATCCTGAGCTATGGAAAAAAAAAAAAAAAAGAAGTGAAAGTGTTAGTCACTCAGTCATGTCCAACTCTTTGAGACTCCATGGAATTCTCCAGGCAAGATTAAGGGTAGCCATTCCCTTCTTCAGGGCATCTTCTTGACCCAGGGATCAAACTCGTGTCTCCTGCATTGCAAGCAAATTCTTTACTATCTGAGCCATCAGGGAAGCCCAGTCTTAAGCTCTGGCTAGATCAAAAAGCTAAGCTTTCTCAAAATACTCATCTTCTCCAGGGTAGTCACGCCCCAGAGAGAAAAAGCGAAGATGGTGTAATTAACAGTCTTTTATTACCAAACCAAGAGACCAAAACAACAACAGCAGCAGCTTTTTACCATTATGTTGAGGACTCCTTTCCAAAATCTAAATCTTGATAAGAAAAGGGTAAGTCACTATAATTGTGATGTTGTTGATATCAAGGTCAATGGAGGAGTTTTTTTATATCACTAAACTCTAACAATAGTTGACCATATTCATTTGGAAAGAGGAAAGTCTCTAATGGTTTGTATATTCATTCTTTTTTCCTAATACAGTCAACACTGAGGGACTGGATGTTGATCTTTAAGAGATACTGATGATGCCAGATTAATCTATATAATTTGAGAGCACAAGAACTGCAATCTGCCCTTCATGATCCCATTAACTGTACAATATATGAATTGGCTCTTAATTTGACTCTGAAACACTTTCAAAAGTTTGTGAAATTCCAGAATTCTCCAGTTCTCTCATGAATTGGGTTTGCATTTGACAAGGGTTGTAATGTTTTTGGACTTCCCAGTTGGCTAAGTGGTAAAGAATCTGCCTGGCAATATACCAAATACAGGAGACCTTGGTTCGATCCATGGGTAGGGAAGATTCCCTGGAGGAGGAAATGGTAACCTGCTCTAGTGTACTTGCTTATAAAAACACATGGACAGAGAAGCTTGGTGGACTACAGTCCATAATGTTGCAAAGAGTCTGACACAATGGAGAGACTGAGCATGTGCACTGTAATGTTACAACAGTTAAACTTTCTTCCATGAAAGCCATTTGTCATTTTTAGGAAATCTTAGATAATGTTTTTTTGGATAAAACTTCTAATTCTCTTTCCATGGTTAATATAATTTAAAAAGAAAATCATATTTAAATACCACATTTCTAAATTGCATATGCTTAATTTAGTGCTTTTAGTTTCAATATTTACTATTTTCAAATAACTTCTTACATTTTTTCTAACTCTTATTATTTTGATAAAGTTATATTAATTTCAAATAAACTTTTACTTTCTGTTGTATGAAAATATTATAAAAATAAGCTAATAGGAAAAAGAATTAGATTAGATTACAAATAGTTAATTTTTGCAGCGTTTCTATTTTTGCATCTGTCTTTGTGTGTGTGTGTGTGTTTGGTGTGTAATTCTATAGCATACAATAAAAATGACTTTATTATACAAAAACTAAAGCAACTACTCATTGGCATCCATGCCTTGAGACATATGGAAAAGGTGTCTACCCATCATATAAAACCTGTTTAGATTTTAAGCAAAATTAAATTTTACCTTTCACGATGAGTTCTTAACATGGAGATATAAAAAATGTTTTGTAAGTGTTCACTTCAGTTCAGTTTAGTTGAGTCACTCAGTCGTGTCCAACTCTTTGTGACCCCATGAATCGCAGCACACCAGGCCTCCCTGTCCATCACCAGCTCCCAGAGTTCACTCAAACTCATGTCCATAGAGTCGGTGATGCCATCCAGCCATCTCATCCTCTGTCGTCCGCTTCCCCTCCTGCCCCCAATCCCTCCCAGCATCAGGGTGGTTTCCAATGAGTCAACTCATCACATGAGGTGGCTAAAGTACTGGAGTTTCAGCTTTAGCATCATTCCTTCCAAAGAACACCCATGGCTGATCTCCTTTAGAATGGTCTGGTTCGATCTCCTTGCAGTCTAAGGGACTCTCAAGAGTCTTCTCCAATACCACAGTTCAAAAAAATCAATTGTTTGGCACTCAGCTTTCTTCACAGTCCAACTCTCACATCCATATATGACAACTGGAAAAAACATAGTCTTGATTAGATGGACCTTTGTTGGCAAAATAATATCTCTCACTTATATGTGCTAAATTTTAATCTTTATATCCTTGATGAACCATGATCATCATACTTTTAGCTTTCAAAATTGAATTAAATCCCATATCATAAAAAAATTTCTATGACTTGTATTGTTCACAGCTTGCTTTCTCTTTATTTATCTTTAGCTCCTAAAACACAAGAGTTTTACTGTTCACTTTTTTTCACTAAAAATTGATCTTGATGGTAATTCATTATTTGCTTTTTGTTTCTTGATATCTCAGCAATGGATGAGTGATAAAATCTCAGTAAATATTTATTCAATGAATGGATGAATAAATGAATAAAAAAAAATCTGAAACCTTTGTACGAGACTATGGCCATCATCTTTCTTTGTTTACAGGTTAACCTGTAGGCTACTAAAAACAACCAGTGTTTTTATATCAGAGTAGACACCAAATTATTTTCCCTTGAACAGCTTTTGACTAATGATTACATATTTTGTGTATCACTTGTATAATCAACATGCTGTATTTGCCACTCCTTTGAAAATTTAGGCATGTCTTTATAACTAGGCAATGTCATTAATTTCTGTTTACTTGTGAAAAATGTTTTGTTTTGTCTTTTAACCACACTGCTAATTAATTTTGAATTTGCTCTTGTGTTTTTATATCTGCCTTTGTTTCACTGGTCAGATTTTTATCCTTCTGGCAATCACACTTTTGATAAGTTGGTAAATCTGAACCTTTTAAAATGTGGTACAGTGCGTATCAAGGAGAAAAGATTTTATACAATACACAAGATCAATATAAAAATTCTCCATTTATCTTTGATATTCTTATTTCATTTTATATTTTATAAAGTAATGAAGATGAAAATGAAATTGTCTTCTTTGTTAAAGTGTGGTAGATGAATATTGCAAAATATGTTACACACAAACACATCTTTATTCTGTAATTTGGGGACATTTTACAATTATTCTGTAATTCAATAAATTAAAATAAACTTATGCNATTTTTAGGAAATCTTAGATAATGTTTTTTTGGATAAAACTTCTAATTCTCTTTCCATGGTTAATATAATTTAAAAAGAAAATCATATTTAAATACCACATTTCTAAATTGCATATGCTTAATTTAGTGCTTTTAGTTTCAATATTTACTATTTTCAAATAACTTCTTACATTTTTTCTAACTCTTATTATTTTGATAAAGTTATATTAATTTCAAATAAACTTTTACTTTCTGTTGTATGAAAATATTATAAAAATAAGCTAATAGGAAAAAGAATTAGATTAGATTACAAATAGTTAATTTTTGCAGCGTTTCTATTTTTGCATCTGTCTTTGTGTGTGTGTGTGTGTTTGGTGTGTAATTCTATAGCATACAATAAAAATGACTTTATTATACAAAAACTAAAGCAACTACTCATTGGCATCCATGCCTTGAGACATATGGAAAAGGTGTCTACCCATCATATAAAACCTGTTTAGATTTTAAGCAAAATTAAATTTTACCTTTCACGATGAGTTCTTAACATGGAGATATAAAAAATGTTTTGTAAGTGTTCACTTCAGTTCAGTTTAGTTGAGTCACTCAGTCGTGTCCAACTCTTTGTGACCCCATGAATCGCAGCACACCAGGCCTCCCTGTCCATCACCAGCTCCCAGAGTTCACTCAAACTCATGTCCATAGAGTCGGTGATGCCATCCAGCCATCTCATCCTCTGTCGTCCGCTTCCCCTCCTGCCCCCAATCCCTCCCAGCATCAGGGTGGTTTCCAATGAGTCAACTCATCACATGAGGTGGCTAAAGTACTGGAGTTTCAGCTTTAGCATCATTCCTTCCAAAGAACACCCATGGCTGATCTCCTTTAGAATGGTCTGGTTCGATCTCCTTGCAGTCTAAGGGACTCTCAAGAGTCTTCTCCAATACCACAGTTCAAAAAAATCAATTGTTTGGCACTCAGCTTTCTTCACAGTCCAACTCTCACATCCATATATGACAACTGGAAAAAACATAGTCTTGATTAGATGGACCTTTGTTGGCAAAATAATATCTCTCACTTATATGTGCTAAATTTTAATCTTTATATCCTTGATGAACCATGATCATCATACTTTTAGCTTTCAAAATTGAATTAAATCCCATATCATAAAAAAATTTCTATGACTTGTATTGTTCACAGCTTGCTTTCTCTTTATTTATCTTTAGCTCCTAAAACACAAGAGTTTTACTGTTCACTTTTTTTCACTAAAAATTGATCTTGATGGTAATTCATTATTTGCTTTTTGTTTCTTGATATCTCAGCAATGGATGAGTGATAAAATCTCAGTAAATATTTATTCAATGAATGGATGAATAAATGAATAAAAAAAAATCTGAAACCTTTGTACGAGACTATGGCCATCATCTTTCTTTGTTTACAGGTTAACCTGTAGGCTACTAAAAACAACCAGTGTTTTTATATCAGAGTAGACACCAAATTATTTTCCCTTGAACAGCTTTTGACTAATGATTACATATTTTGTGTATCACTTGTATAATCAACATGCTGTATTTGCCACTCCTTTGAAAATTTAGGCATGTCTTTATAACTAGGCAATGTCATTAATTTCTGTTTACTTGTGAAAAATGTTTTGTTTTGTCTTTTAACCACACTGCTAATTAATTTTGAATTTGCTCTTGTGTTTTTATATCTGCCTTTGTTTCACTGGTCAGATTTTTATCCTTCTGGCAATCACACTTTTGATAAGTTGGTAAATCTGAACCTTTTAAAATGTGGTACAGTGCGTATCAAGGAGAAAAGATTTTATACAATACACAAGATCAATATAAAAATTCTCCATTTATCTTTGATATTCTTATTTCATTTTATATTTTATAAAGTAATGAAGATGAAAATGAAATTGTCTTCTTTGTTAAAGTGTGGTAGATGAATATTGCAAAATATGTTACACACAAACACATCTTTATTCTGTAATTTGGGGACATTTTACAATTATTCTGTAATTCAATAAATTAAAATAAACTTATGCCATTATATATATATATATATATGTGTGCTATATACGTATATATATATATATATATATATATACGTATATTATATTTCATCAGGGCAGCTTTTGAGACTTAAGACACTAATACTGTTTATATATCTAGATTTTTCTTTCATACAATTTTGTGTTATTCACTCAGCTGTGTCTGACTCTTTGCAACCTCATGAACCATAGTTTGCCAGTCTTCTCTGTCCATGGACTTCTTCAGGTGAGAATACTGGAGTGTGTTGCCAATTGTTTCTCTGTGGATCTTTCTAACCCAGGGATAGCACTCTTAAACATATAAGCTTTCATCAAAAGGATATGTCAACATGCTTTTGAGAAATATTTTGCTTTCAAATATTTGAAATATTAATTTACAAAACTTAACTGGGATCAACAATTCTGCTTTTTTCACTAACTATATGAGCAGAGCAAAAGCTAATAGAGTTTTGCCAAGAGAACACACTGGTCATAGCAAACACCCTCTAACAAGAGCATAAAAGAAGACTTGACACATTATCACCAGATGGTCAAAACCAAAATCAGATTGATTATATTCTTTGCAGCCAAAGATGGAGAAGCTCTATACAGTCAGCAAAAATAAGACCGGGAGGTGACTGTTGCTCAGACAATGAACTGCTAAGCTCCTAAGTCACCTCAGTCATGTCCGACTCTGTGTGAACCCATAGATGGCAGCCCACCAGGCTCCCCCGTCCCTGGCAAGAACACTGGAGTGGGTTGCCATTTCCTTCTCCAGTGCATGAAGGTGAAAAGTGAAAGTGAAGTCGCTCAGTTGTTTCTGACTCTTAGTGACCCCATGGACAGCAGCCTGCCAGGCCCCTCCCTCTATGGGATTTTCCAGTTTGGAGTGGGGTGCCATTGCCTTCTCCAAGACATGAACTCCTTAATGCCAAATTCAGACTTAAATTGAAGAAAGTAGGGAAAACAACTAGACCATTCAGGGATGACATAAATTAAATTCCTTACAATTATACAGTAAAAGTAACAAATAGATCTGATAGAGTGCCTGAAGAACTATGGATGGAGATTCATGACACTGGACACAAGGCAGGCATCAAGACCATCCCCAAGGGTAGAAATGCAAAAAATCAAAATGGTTGTCTGAAGAGGCCTTACAAATAGAGGAAGAGAAGCTTCTGTGAAAAGAAGAGAAGCTAAAGGCAGAGGAGAAAAGGAGAGATATACCCATTTGAATGCAGAGTTCCAAAGAATAACAAGGGGAAATAAGAAACCCTTCCTCAGTGATCAGTGCAAAGAGATAGAGGAAAATAATAGATTGGGAAAGACTAGAGATTTCTTCAAGAAAAAGAGATACCAAGGGAATATTTTACACAAAGATTGGCACAATAAAGGACAAAAATGGTATGGACCTAACAGAAGCAAAAGATACTAAGAAGATGTGGCAAGAATACACAGAAGAACTATACAAAAAACATCTTCACAACCCAGATAATCTTGATGGTGTGATCACTAACCAAGGGTCAGATATCCTGGAATATGAAGTCAAGTGGGCCTTAGGAAACATCACTATAAACAAAGCTAGTGGAGGTGACGGAATTCAGGTTGAGATATTTCAAATCCTAAAAGACGGTGCTGTGAAAGTGCTGCATTCCAAATGACAGCAAATTTGGCAAACTCAGCAGTGGCCACAGGACTGGAAAAAGGACAGTTTTCATTCCAATCCCAAAGAAAGGCAATGCCAAAGAATGCTCAAACTACGGCACAATTGCAGTCATCTCACATGCTAGTAAAGAAATGCTCAGAATTCCTCAAGCCAGGCTTCAGCAATACATGAACCGTGAACTTCCAGATATTCAAGCTGGATTTAGAAAAAGCAGAGGAACCAGAGGTCAAATTGCCAACACCTGTTGGATCATTTAAAAAGCAAGAGTTCCAGAAAAACATCTATTTTTGCTTTACTGACTATGCCAAAACCGTTGACTATGTGGACCACAAGAAATTCTGGAAAAGTCTTAAAGAGATGGGAATACCAGGCCACCTGAACTGCCTTTTGAGAAATCTGTATGCAGGTCAAGAAGAAACAGTTAGAACTAGACATGGAACAATAGACTGGTTCCAAACAGGAAAAGGAGTAAGTCAAGGCTGTATATTGTCACCCTGATTATTTACCTTTTAGGCAGAGTACATTGTGAGAAACACTGAGCTGGATGGAGCATAAGATGGAATCAAGATTGCTGGGAGAAATATTAATACCTAGATATGTAGGTGACATGACGCTTATAGCAGATAGTGAAGAAGAACTAAAGAGCCTTTTGATGAAAGTGAAAGAGAGTTAAAATGTTGACTTAAAACTCAAAATTCAGAAACCTAAGATCATGGCATCTGATCTCATCACTTCATGGTCAGTAGATGTGGAAAAAGTGGAAACAGTGACAGACTTCATTTTTGGCATCACTGACTAGATGGACATGAGTTTCAGTAAACTCTTGGAGTTGGTGGTAGACAGGGAGGCCTGGCGTACAGCAGTCGATAGGGTCG
Source organism: Neotragus moschatus (assembly GCA_006410615.1). Lineage (NCBI taxonomy): Eukaryota > Metazoa > Chordata > Mammalia > Artiodactyla > Bovidae > Neotragus > Neotragus moschatus. Next base: position 4,764,648 of record SJYA01000280.1, read on the forward strand.
CAAAGAGTTGACACGACTGAGCAACTGAACTGATGAGCAATGTTTTTTTCATATTTTGATAGTTAGATAATATTATAGATGGATACATAGTTAGCTTTGACACATTGGGACTTCCCTGATAGCTCAGTTGGTAAAAATCTGCTTGCAATGCAGGAGACCCTGGTTTGATTCCTGGGTGGGGAAAATCCTCTGGAGTAGGGATAAGCTACCCACTCCAGTGTTCTTGAGCTTCCCTTGTGGCTCAGCTGGTAAAGAATCCATCTGCATGCAAGAGACCTATGTTCAATCCCTGGGTAGAGAAGATCCCTTGGAAAGGGGAAAGGCTACTCACTCCAGTATTCTGGCCTGGAGAATTAGATAGTCCATGGTATTGTAAAGAATCAGACATGACTGAGTGACCTTTACATGATACATTGACACACAGAGAAGTAGAGAATTCCCAATCCATAATATTATCATTGTGAAAGTGAAATCGCTCAGTTGTGTCCGACTCTTTGCGACTCCATGGACTGTAGCTCACCAGGCTTCTCCATCCATGGGATTCTCCAGGCAAGAATACTGAAGTGGGTTACTGTTTCCTTCTCCAAATTTTGTCATTACATACATACATATTCTAGAATTGCTTCCTTAAATTTTTTAAACCATTTCTAAAACCATTTTATTTTACTATCCCTCTATGTGTCAGTTTTTAGTGGTTTCATTCTTTTTTTTTTTTTTTTTTTTTGATAATGCACTAAATCTATTTTTCAGCAGAAAACAACATACCTGATTGGAAAGAATAGAAAGTCACTCAGAAATTAGTGAAGCTCATTTAAACAGAACTCTTCTGAAAACTACTATTCAGGGACTGAATGGCCAAAGACACAGTACAGATTTAGAAAAATCCAAAGATCACTTTTTAAAGGGATACAAATAGAAATTTCTGCTTAGCTTGAGAATATACCCAGGTGTTCAAAAGTGCAAGATTCATGAGAAGTCAAATTTGCAAAGTTATGGGAAACTTTGTGTGTTCTTTTCATCTTTAACTAAAATCAAAATATAACTCACTGAGGACCTGCATGTTTCCTGTTTCAGATCTTCGCTTATGGTGAATGTTTGCATTATTTCAGGTTGGAATTCAACTATTTAGGTAGATAGAGCTTTTCCTCATGGGGATTAAACATACAGCTTAAAAACTTCAATATGAATCACTTGTTTTGTCAAGAAGGCCCATCTCAGGTTGTATGCTATTCTTTGCTCTGAAGAGTCAGGCATCTCAGCAGCCATACTTGGGTTTCTTGCTGCCATCATGAATGTGTACAAAGCCAATTTCCATGCAGAAAAATAGCTCTAGGACTGACATTGTACCCATAATATTAGAACCTAGTGTTTAGTGAACTGCTCAAAAAAATGAACGAAACTTCTCCTTCTGTCACTGCTTCTCTAAGAATGAAAGAGAATGGAAATTGAATGCAACTTAGTTAATATGGCTCAATTCAATTCCAAAATGTACAATTTTGTACATACTTCACTTGAATGCATCTGCATACCTTCTAGAAAATTTAAGGAGTATTTTAATGGTGAGATAGCAGTATTCTTAATGAAAACATGTAAGTATACTCATTTGCTCCAAAACTGAGCTCAGAATAAAGGAGGGCATAAATAATACAGGAGTTTCTGGGAGCATTGAAACGCAGATTTTCTATCTATGTTTGTGTTGGCACCTGTTTAACAAGTCATAGGTTTTGTTACAGTTGCTATATTGACATCTTCCTAGAATAAGAGAATAGATATATTTTCAAAAGGAAATTAAAAACCATGGAGTATGCATCTGAAGATGGCTCACTGAATGAGTTTTACATCTTCACAAATAATACATCTTAAAATCAAAAATGGCCCATTTTTTAACTTTTCAGAGGTTATTTCGGGGGAATAATTGAATTGTGTGAAGAAGCAACTCATTTCCTTGCATAAAATATCCTTGAATATCCTTTAATTAAAAAAAATGCCAAGAAATTGTAAAAGTCTTTTGATAGAAATATATATATATATACAGATTTTTAATAATTATTGATTAAAAATACAGTATTTATAAATTTGGGGCTAATTTATAAATATACATCCTTATTACCTTGTGGGGCTTCCCAGGTGGTTTTAGTGGTAAAGAACTTGCCTGCCAATGCAGGAGACATAAGAGACACAGGTTGATACCTGGGTCAGGAAGATCCCCTGGACAAGGGCATGATAACACCCTTCAGTATTCTTGCCTGAAGAAGCCCATTGTCAAAGGGGCCTGGCAGTTTGCAGCTCATAGGATCACACAGAGTAGGACATGACTAAAGCACACAGCACAGAGCACATATTACCCCATGACCCTAATTTGAGCTAAAATCTTACTCTGATTCCAACAGTAGATGATGGCTGGTATACACCAGATGAATCTGAAAAAGCATTAGAAGAGGCCACTCAGACAACCAATTAGAAAACAAACAAACAAACATACATACATATTAGACTTCAAGTCCTGTTTAAAAAAAAGATACAGATAGAATACAAAATTTAATCCATATATTTCTTTTGATATTGGTTGCTAATGGGTATTCTTCTGTCACAGAAAATATTGATCAATAGAAATATATATATAAACTCATAAGATTTCTGGACTATTGTGTTGAAAAATATTTTTCAGGCTTATGTTTTCCTTCAAATATTCTATTTTCTGAATTCTCACAGACATTAAATATGGTGTATCTTATAAGAAAACTGAGAAATTTGAAATCATATAAATTTATATGCAGCAAGAATGGATACAAAAGAGACACGGAGAAGGATGAACCTAGAGACACTGAATTTTAGTATCCGGAATGTAAAGTGAATTAACCAAGAAACTAACTTGATGTGACCAGATATGTAAGTGGAAAATAAAGTGAATTTTGTATTTGAAGATCAAATGATTAAACTTACTCAAGGGAAAAAAAGAAGGAGAAACAAGAAGTGTCAAATTCTGCCCGTGGGCAAATATTAACCACAGGATTTAGCAACAAAAAGATCATCAGTAACACCATTGTTACTTGCCTGGATTATTACAATAACATCTGTTGTAGACAGAGCTATCTTAAAAATAAACTCTGCAATGAACATTTAAACAGGAAATCATAAGGAGTACTCTCTAGAACAACACTCATGAAAAATAATTAGAAATGTGATCAGGTAGAGGGAGAAGGCAATGTCAACCCACTCCAGTACTCTTGCCTGGAAAATCCCATGGGCAGAGGAACCTGGTAGGCTGCCATCTACGGAGTCTCTAAGAGTCGGACATGACTGAGCAACTTCACTTTCTCTTCTCACTTTCATGCACTGGAGAAGGAAATGGCAGCCCACTCCAGTGTTCTTGCCTGGAGAATCACAGGGAAGGGGGAGCCTGGTGGGCTGCCGTCTATGGGGTCGCACAGAGTCAGAAACGACCGAAGCAACTTAGCAGCAGCAGCAGAGGGAGGAAAAAATGAACTGTGTGGTTCAGTGGCAAAAGGTCTCTAACAATCCTTCAGGAAGTTCTGAATTGGGATATCTCATCAGAGATGTACTGAATTGAATTTCAGGTGCCAGGTATAGCCTTGGGTGATGAATTTTCCTTTAGCCAAGGGAGATTTCCGGCACTGTCCCATTTGGAAGTGGTCATCAGCCAACATGCCCAGGAACTGGGAAAATGAGCTTCACTGCTAATAGAGAAACTGCCTGATGTTTACAGCATCCAAGAGAACATAATAACAAGCCACTTAGTTCTCTTATAGTCTATTCTCAACAAAATCTGTTAAAAGAGAAGTCACATCATGTTTTAAAATTATTGTTTAAATTATTGGAAGGATTAATGGTGAAGCTCCAATATTTTGCCCTGATGCTGGGAAAGATGGCAGGCAGAAGGAGAAGGAGATGACAGAGGATGAAATGAATGGCATCACTGACTCAATGGAATTTGCCTGAGCAAATTGTGGGAGATGGTGAAGGACAGGGAAGCCTGGTATGCTGCAGTCCATACGATCACAAAGAGTTGGACATGACTGAGTAACTGAACAACAAAAAAAGTTATTCTGTCAAAAAGAATTCGCATTGTGTTTAAAATCTTCCAATAGCTTCCCTTCTTATTGAAAGTAAACACCACAATCTGTATGATGGCCTGCAATGCCCAGGTTCCTGCATTATTTCTTTTTACTTTATATACTTCTCCCTCCCTCTCACTCACTCCTTTGAAGCCTTTGTTAATAGTGAGGTTGCCCCTACCTCACAGACTTTCTTTTTCACATGCTTTGAATGCTCTTCCTCTAGAAAACACTATCATTTGCCCCCATATTTTGATAAAATATTTTCTTACAAGGTGTTCTTTTATTACTCTGTATAATATCACAATAAACTGTCTGACTTATGGGAAAACTATTCTCCATCCATCCCTTAGTTCTATAGTATTTGTAAACTTTGTGTGGTTAAAATATTTATTTTTTTAAAAATATTTGCCTATTCCTATTAACATAAGTGGCATAGGGCCACTGTGTGTTTGTCTCTCCACCAGAAACTGGATGCAGAACAATACTTACTATAGAGAACATCCAGTGAATATTTATGAACAAATGAATGATGAGTGAATAAAAGAATAAAGAAAATTGGCTTCTCCAATATAAGTTTGAATGAATTTAATCATAGAGAAAGTATAATAATAGCAATTAATTTGATAATCAGATAAAGTTTAGTATTTCCCAGTAGGAGCTAGAATCAACATTCATTATAAAAGCATTCATTATAAAGTTTCAAAAAAAATATTGCAGCAAATTTCTAAGATACCTGGATATTGATCAGTGAATTCACTATATAAAGACATTTCATACTAAGTAATATCATAATATGAATAAAAAAGTACGTTGTACATTAGTGCAGTTCATCTCAATCAGTTGTGTCTGACTGAATATTTAATGAAGCATTAGACATTAAAATCAATAAAATTTGAGCTATTATATTTTGGATTTTTTCTTTATGTTTTAAATATGTTTTATCTTCATTTATCAGGTTATTCACCTCGAGTTTTTTTCACTGTGCGATCACAACTTAAAAAACTGGTCATTCTGAGAAGTTGACTTATTAATACTAGCAATATAAGATTTATTTGAAAATTATTTAATTTAATTGGCCTGTGTGTTAAAACTTAATGGTTTAGGTGAAATGTGTGTACAAAATATATTCATGTATAGTTTAAATATATTTGTTGTTCTGATAAATTATCAAAGCAAGAAATTTCTCACACATCACTTTTATTTGAATAATTTTCTAAGATGGCATGTGTTTTGATGCTTGATATTGAACTATTTTTATTCCAGCTAACAAGGATTCTATATGATATGATTAAATGATATATTTGGATAAAATTGTATGCATTGCAAATCAAAGTCATCTTTCAAATTTATTCCTTTCAAAAGAGCAATGCATCAGTAGAAATATGCCATTTGGCTTCATCATTCAAACATAATGTGAGCACTGGAATGTATTAAATACATAGAGTTGAAGAGTGATTTACAGATTTGTATGAAAAGTTACTGATAATGCCATCTCATTATTAATGCTCCCTCATCATTTCCTTGTCTTAAAACACTGTCCATATTTTAAAGGAAAGTAGTGTATTCTAACTCAAGTTCTGGAATAACAATATTACATTTATATGGGAAATATGTTTTCAGCTAAGATCATCTGCAAAGAGTTTATTTATTAACTGACCTTCTCTTCAGGAGTAGTTTTCCCATATAATGTAATACACAAACTTTGGATTCATATAAGGGAAAAAGAAGAAATGCTGTGAAATAAAAATCTAATGTCAAAGCATTCCTTTTTATACATAATAAAAAGAAACAAATGCAGAGTGATTTGGAGGGATTAATAAAATGTAACCTAGTGGCTCAGATGGTAAGGAATCTCCCTGCAATGCGGAAGACCTGGGTCCGATCCCTGGTTTGGAAATATCCCCTGGAGAAGGAATGACTATCCACTCCAATATTCTTGCCTGGAGAATTCCATGGACAAAGGAAACTGGTGGGCTAGAGTTCATGAGGTCACGAAGAGTCAGATATACTGAGAAGCTAACACCTTCTCCTATTTTCATTCTTAGGATGGATCTTGAGATATTTGTCTACTTTAAAGCTCTCTGCATATTTATTCTGCATTTTCTATGGTATAATGAGATCCAGAGGACTTCTTCACCATCCCACTACTCTTCATACTATTTTTCCCAAGAGAGTCAACCATATGACAGAAACATTTAACTAAGTGTAAAATAAATTGGCTCAGAATAATAGTTTTCAAATAATCTAATTATAAAGAAAGTGCAATTAAAATAAATGTCACTTTTACTTCAGAATTTCTAATAGAACTTACTTCATATGTAAGGACTTCCCTGGTGTGTCAAATGGTAAAGAAACTGCCTGCAATGCAGGAGACCTGGATTTGATCTCTGGTTGAGAAAGATCCTCTGAAGAAGGAAATAGCAACCCATGCCAGTATTCTTGCCTGGGAAATATCATGGTCAGAGGACCTTGACAGACTACAGTCCACGGGGTCACAAAGAGCTGGACACGACCAAGCAACTAACACTTTCACTTTAACATAGGGAAAAATAGACACTCTTGAGACAATTTACCAGGTTCCTCTGGGATTTAGAGCTAAGTGACAAAAGACTACGAGAATACTTACATCACAATTTTTAAGATAAATGTTATTAAATAAATTAATAATATTCAATGTAGTTGAAACAGTGAATAACTAATCAGTTCAGTTCAGTCGCTCACTCATGTCCAATTCTTTGTGATCCCATGGACTGCAGCATGCCGGGCCTCCCTGTCCATAACCAACAACCAGATTTTACCCAAACTCATGTCCATTGAGTTGCTGATGCCATCCAACCATCTCATCCTCTGTTGTCCCTTTCTCCTTGTGCCTTCAATCTTTCCCAGTATCAGGGTCTTGTCAAATGAGTCAGCTCTTTGCTTCAGGTGGCCAAAGATTTGGAGTTTCAGCTTCAACATCAGTCATTCCAATGAATATTCAGGACTGATCTCTTTTAGCGTTAACTGGTTGGATGTCCTTGAAATTCAAGGGACTCTCAAGAGTCTTCTCCAAAACAACAGTTCGAAAGCATCGATTCTTCGGTGCTCAGCTTTCTTTATAGTCCAACTCTCATATCCATACATGACTACTGGAAAAATCATGGCTTTGACTAGATGCACCTTTGTTGGCAAATTAATGTCCCTACTTTTACATATACTGTTTAGGTTGGTCATAGCTTTTCTTCCAAGGAGCAAGTGTTTTTTAATTTCATGGCTGCAGTCACCATCTGCAGTGATTTTGGAGCCATCCCAAAAATAAAGTCTGCCACTGTTTCCCCGTCTATTTGCCATGAACTGATGGGACCAGATGCCATGATCTTAGTTTTCTGAATGTAGAATTTTGACCCAACTTTTTCACTCTCCTCTTTCATTTTCATTAAGAGGCTCTTTAGTTCTCTTTTGATCATAAGGGTGGTGTCATCTGCATATCTGAGGTTATTGATATTCCTCCCAGCAATCTTGATTCCAGCTTGTGCTCCATCCAGCCCAGCGTTTCTCCTAATGTACTCTGCATATAAGTTAAATAAGCAGGGTGACAATATACAGCCTTGACATACTCCTTTCCCTATTTGGAACCAGTCTGTTGTTCCATGTCCAGTTCTAACTGTTGTTTCCTGACCTGCATACAGATTTCTCAAGAGGCTGGTCAGGTGGTCTGGTATTCCCATCACTTTCAGAATTTTCCAAAGTTTATTGTGATCCACACAGTCAAAGGCTTTGACATAGTCAGTAAAGCAGAAATAGTTGTTTTTCTGGAATTCTCTTGCTTTTTTGAGGATGCAGGGGATGTTGGCAATTTGATCTCTGGTACCTCTGTCTTTTCTAAATCCAGCTTAAACATCTGGAATTTCATGGTTCATTTATTGTTGAAGCCTGGTTTGGAGGATTTTGAGCATTACTTTACTAGTGTGTGAGATGAGTGCAATTGTGTGGTAGTTTGAGCATTCTTTGGCATTGCCTTTTTTTGGGATTGGAATGAAAACTGATCTTTTCCAGTCTGGTGGCCAATGCTGAGTTTTCCAAATTTGCTGGCATTTGGAATGCAGCACTTGCACAGCACAATCTTTTAAGATAGAAATAGCTCAACTGGAATTCCATCATGACCACTTCCTTTGTTCATAGTGATGTTTCCTAAGGCCCACTTGATTTCACATTCCAGGATGTCTGGCTCTAGGTGAGTGACCACATCATCATGATTATCTGGGAAAATGAAGATCTCTTTTGTATAGATCTTCTGTGTATTCTTCCAACCTCTTCTTAATATCTTCTGCTTTTGTTAGGTCTATAAAATTTATGTCCTTTATTAAACCTATCTTTGCATGAAATGTTCCCTTTGTATCTCTAATTTTCTTGAAGAGATCTCTAGTCTTTCCTACTCTATTGTTTTCCTCTATTTCTTTGCATTGACAGCTGAAGAAGGTTTTCTTATCTCTCCTTGCTATTCTTTGGAACTCTGCATTCAAATGAATACCTCTTTCCTTGATTCCTTTGCTTTTCGCCTATCTTCTTTTCACAGCTCTTTGTAAGGCTTCCTCAGACACCCATTTTGTTTTTGCATTTCTTTTACATGGGGATGGTTTTGATCACCACCCCCTGTACAATGTCACAAATCTCCATCCATAGTTCTTCAGGTACTCTATCAGATCTAGTCCGTTAAATCTATTTGTCACTTTCACTGTATAATTGTAAGGGAATTGATTTAGGTCATACCTGATTGATCTAGTGGTTTTCCCTACTTTCTTTAATTTATGTATGAATTAAGCAGTAAGTAGTTCATGGCCAAAGCTTTATGTTGTCATTCTGCTTATTTCACTTATATGCAGAGTACATCATGAGAAGCGCTGGGCTGGATGAAGCACAAGTTGGAATCAAGATTGCTGGAAGAAATATCAATAACCTCAGATATGCAGATAACACCACCATTATGGCAGAAAGTGAAGAAGAACTAAAGAGCCTCTTGATGAAAGTGAAAGAGGAGAGTGAAAAAGTTGGCTCAAAATTCAACATTCAGAAAACGAAGATCATGGCATCTGGTCCCATCACTTCATGGCAAATAGATGGGAAAACAGTGGAAATAGTGGCTATTTTTTTGAGCTCCAATATCACTGAAGCTGGTGATTGCAGCCATGAAATTAAAAGACACTCGCTCCTTGGAAGGGAAGTTATGACTAACCTAGACTGCATATTAAAAAGCAGAGAAATTACTTTTTCAAGAAAGATCCATCTAATCAAGGTTATGGTTTTTCCTGTGAACCTGTATGAATGTGAGAGTTGGACTATGAAGAAATCTTAGTGAGCAATAATTGATACTTTCGAACTGTGATTTTGGGGAATACTCTTGAGAATCCCTTAGACTGTAAAGAGATCCAACCAGTCCATCCTAAAGGACATCAGTCCTGAGTGTTCATTGAAAGGACTGATGTTGAAGGTGAAACTCCAATTTTTGACCACCTGATGTTAAGAGCTGATTCATTTGAAAAAACTCTGATGTTGAGAAAGATTGAAGGCAGGAGGAGAAGAGGATGACAGAGGATGAAATGATTAGGTGGTATCACTGACTCAAGGGACGTGAGTTTGTGTAAAATCTAGGAGTTGGTGATGGACAGGGTGACCTGGCGTGCTGCGGTTCATGGAGTCACAGGGAGTTGGACACGACCAAGTGACTGAACTGAACTGAACTGAACTGAACTGGTCTGAGCCACAGTCTGCTCGTGGTTTTGTTTTCTGCTGACTGTGTTGAGCTTCTCCATCTTTGGCTGCAAAGAATATAATCAATCTGATTTCAGTGTTGACCATCTGGTGATGTCCATGTGTAGAAATTTCTCTTGTGTTGTTGGAAGAGGGTGTTTGCTATGACCAGTGAGTTCTCTTGGCAAAACTATTAGCCTTTGCCCTGGTTCATTTTGTACTCTAGGGCCAAATTTGCATGTTACTCCAGGTGTTTCTTGACTTCTTACTTTTTAATTCCAGTCCCCTATAAGAAAAAGAATATGTTTTTTTGGGTGTTAGTTATAGAAAGCCTTGTAGGTCTTCATAGAACCATTCAACTTCAGGTTCTTCAGCATTATTGGTCGGGGCATAGACTTGGATTACCATGATATAGAATGGTTTGCCTTAGAAACAGAGATCATTGTGCCATTCTTGAGATTGCATACAAGTACTTCATTCCGGACTCTTTGGTTGACTATGATGGTTACTCTTTTTCTTCTAAGAGATTCTTGCCACAGTAGTAGATATAATGGTCATCTGAATTAAATTCACCCATTCCAGCCCATTTTAGTTTGCTGATTCCTAAAATGTCGACATTCACTGTTGCCTTCTCCTGTTTGACCACTTCCAATTTGCCTTGATTCATGGACCTAACATTCCAGGTTCCTATGCAATATTGCTCTTTACAGCATTGGACCTTGCTTCCACCACCAGTCACATTCACAACTGCATGTCGTTTTTGCTTTGGCTCTGTCTCTTCATTCTTTCTGGAGTTATTTCTCCACTGATCACCAGTAGCTTATTGGACACATATCGACCTGGGGAATTCATCTTTCAGTGTCCTATCCGTTTTGCCTTTTCATATTGTTCATGAGGCTCTCAAGTTAAGAATGCTGAAATGGTTTATCATTCCCTTTTCCAGTGGACCACATTTTGTTAGAACTTTCCACCATTACTTGTCCATCTTGGGTGGCCTTACATGGCATGGCTCATAGTTTCACTGAGTTAGACAAGGCTATGGTCCATGTGATTAGATTGGTTAGTTTTCTGAGATTGTGGTTTAACAACTAATAATGATTAGTTTAACAACTAATTGCGATTAACAGCTAATAATCACAAATAATACCAACAAATATTATTTATCTTTAGAGATGTGATATCTATTTCTCCAATTAATTTATTTTATTCTTTCTGCATATTTTTCTGAAATAATCTTGATTTTTTTCTCTCATATGGAAAAAAAATAATGTTTTTTTAAAAAGTATTTATTTATTTGGCTTCCCTGGGTTTTAGGTGTGGCACCTGGGATCTAATTCCCTAATGAGGGATTAAACCTGGGCCCCTTGCACTGAGAGCACAGAGTGTTAAGTGGTTGCATTCCCAGGGAAGTCCCTCTATTAAAGTTTTTAACAGATATTTATCTATAGCTTGCATAGATCAAAGAGAGAAAGAAGAGGAGTACTTAGTGAAGAATTACTTTGCATGACTCATGTAATAACTGCCTATAGGATGCTGCTGCTTCGTTGCTTCAGTCGTGTCTGACTCTTTGTGACCCTATGGACTGCAGCCTGCCAAGTTCCTCTGTCTATGGGCTTCTCTAGGCAAGAGTACTAAAGTGAATTTCCATGCCCTCCTCCAGCGGATCTTCTTACCCAGGGACTGAACCCAGATCTACTGAATTACAGGCAGAGTCTATACCACTTAGCCACCAGGGAAACCTTAGGATAGTTGTAAAGAAATGTTGAGTTGTTCAGTGCTAATAAAGGACTCATGCTATAAATATTTATTATATTTAGAAACATTGATGTCTAAAATATTTTCTTGTACTTTAAAGCAAAAAAAAAAAAGCTTAATGAAAGATATTTACCATAACTTACTCAGATTTTTGTCCTTATATAATATATTTTACTCATTAACTGAGGGTTTCCAAGTGGCTCAATGGTAAAGAATCCCCCTGCCAATACAGGAAACGCAGTTTTAGTCCCTAGGTTCAGAGGATCCCCTGGAGAAGGAAACGGCAACCTACTCTAGTACACTTGCCTGAGAAATCCCATGGGCAGAATAGCCTGTTGAACATGACTTAGCAACTAAACAACAGTAACAAATTAACTTACCACAAGGAAATGGGCAATAGTTAAGGAATTAGGACAATTCATTACCTTCACTCTATTTTAATAATGAGACTTCTCTGGTGGCTCAGATGGTGAATACTCTGCCTGAAATGCTGGAGATCAGATAACTAATCCTTGATAATGCACACTCCCATTTATTTTGCTTTGTGCTTTTAAAGCTGATCCTCTTTAGTTTCATATATACATGATAAATTAAAATATGACTAAATTAGTACACTGGTTAAAATATGTTATAAAGATCTATTTTACAATTTACCTATGCCTTTTCTACAGAATTTATTTTCCTGTGCAAAAATTTTGTGTAGTCAAAGTTCTCAATATTTCTTAGTGGGCCTTCTTGATTCTTGATTCTATTACACTTCAAAAAATGTTTGGCATATATATTTTGAGTATAGGATGGGAATTTGGACCTGACACTGGTGAAAGAAGTTAAACAGGACATAATATATAATCAGAGCATCTCATAAAATGTGTGCTTTTTTGGGGGGGGGTGGGCATAAACAATGAACTTATATACACATTCTGGAGTGGAAAAATTGAGATCTGTTGTTATATAGGGATATAACCTTTGAATGAGGCTCATGCCAGTGTTCATTCAAGCTTCAAAAGAAAAGGTTCAGATTATATACATTTGCCTAATCTTGAGAAAATATTGTAAATCATACAGGAGTATAAGGGCTGTGAAGTCAGGAGAATAATTTGAGTTTGTGCACCCTACTTACTTAGATACACATATATCCACTTTGTTAGGTTTTTCCTAGATGCTCAAGTGTGATAGAAAATTCAGGATGTCAAAAACTAGACTGTCTCAATACTATTTTAATTCTGAATTTGTTTTTGCCTCAATGGCAACCCATTACAGTGTTCTTGCCTGGAGAATCCCAGAGACAGGGGAGCCTGGTAGGCTGCCGTCTATGGGGTCACACAGAGTCGGACACGACTGAAGCGACTTAGCAGCAGCAGCAGCAGCCTAGTGAACTGATCTCTCTCTCTGCATGTGCAGTGGAGCAACATGTTTTCATGCATATCTTAAGAAAGACACAAGTATCCCCACACCGAAAAATAAAAATTCTTACCTTCTAAACTTTATAAAATGAAAAACATATCTCTTAAACTACTTTTGTTGGTGTTATTTTTAAAATATCTTCATGCCAGATTGTATTTTACACCATTTTACACTTGATATAATTTTTGCATGGAAATTCTGGACTAATTATAATAGCCAATTTTTAAATTCTATATCTGTCATATTTTAAAATAGTTCATTATTATAAAAACTTGTCATTTTAACCATTTTAAGTGTAAAATGGAGTGATATTAATGACATTCACAATGCTGGGCAACACTCATGACTTTTTTGTTAGCCAAAACAAAAACTTTGCTCTCACTGAGCAGTAAACCATTGTTCTCACCTTCTGCTACTCCGGGGTAACTTGTAATAGTTTTTCACTTAAATTTGCTTATTTCAGATATTTCATACAAGTGGAATTGTGTAATGTTTGTTTTTTTTTTGTATCTGGCTTATTTTAATTAGCATAGGGATTTTAATTTTCATATGTTGTAGTATTTTAAAAATTTCATTCGTTTTTATGGATCATAATATTTCATTGCCAAGTTTTATTATTCATCTGTTGAACACTTGGGCTGTTTCCTCCTATTGGCTATTTCAAATAATGCTGCAATAAACATTGGTATACAAATATTTGTTTGAGTTTCTGTTTTCAATTTTCCTTTGGGTACATCCCTAGGAATAAACTGCTATGTCATATACTAACTCTTCTTTAACAGCACTCATCTCACATGCTAGTAGGACAGGAAAAGGTCAGTTTTTATTCCAATTCCAAAGAAAGGCAATGCCAAATAATGCTGAAACTACCTCACAATTGCACTCATCTCACATGCCAATAAAGTAATGCTCAAAATTCTTCAAGCCAGGCTTCAGCAATACGTGAACTGTGAACCTCCAGATGTTCAAGCTGGTTTTAGAAAAGGCAGAGGAACCAGAGATCAAATTGCCAACATCCACTGGATCATGGAAAAAGCAAGAGAGTTCCAGAAAAACATCTATTTCTCCTTTATTGACTATGCCAAAGCCTNGATGGAACTGGAGCCGATTATACAGAGTGAAGTAAGCCAGAAAGAAAAACACCAATACAGTATACTAAGACGTATATATGAAATTTAGAAAGATGATAGTGTTAAATCTGTATGTGAGACAGCAAGAGAGACACAGATATGCAGAACAGCCTTTTGGACTCTGTGGGAGAGGGAGAGGGTGGGATGATTTGCGAGAGTGACACTTTAACATGTATGATATAAATGAAACGAATCGCCAGTCTAGGTTCGATGCAGGATGCAGGATGCTTGGGACTGATGCGCGGGGCTGATCAGGAGGTATGGTTTGGGGTGGGAGGGGGGAGAGGGAGAGNAGAGAGACACAGATATGCAGAACAGCCTTTTGGACTCTGTGGGAGAGGGAGAGGGTGGGATGATTTGCGAGAGTGACACTTTAACATGTATGATATAAATGAAACGAATCGCCAGTCTAGGTTCGATGCAGGATGCAGGATGCTTGGGACTGATGCGCGGGGCTGATCAGGAGGTATGGTTTGGGGTGGGAGGGGGGAGAGGGAGAGGGGGATCAGGATTGGGAGCTCATGTACACTCGTGGCTGATTCATGTCAATGTATAGCAAAATGAATACAATATTGTTAAGCAAAACAAGCTAAAAAATAAAAATTTAAACTTAAAAAAAAATTTGGCCACGTGATGGGAAGAACTGACTCACTGGAAAAGACACTGTTGCTGGGAAAGATTGAAGGCAGGAGAAGGGGATGACAAAGGATGAGATGGTTGGATGGCATCACTGACTCAATGGACATGAGTTTGAGTAAACCCTGGGAATTGGTGATGGACAGGGAGGCCTGGCGTGTTACAGTCCTTGGGGTTGCAAAGTCTGACACGACTGAGCAACTAAACTGAACTGAACTGTAGATGAACCAGTAACTATTTTCTTCATAATGACATTTTTAAAAATTTAAATCTAACTTTAGAATTTATTTATCAAGTGCATAATTAGATAGTCTTAAAATTCATTCTCAGATTATTTTATTTGAACTTTGATAATATTGAGGATTTCCTTGAAACATTAATACAACTTTCCAATTTTAATTTTCTTCTGGAGCTTAAAGTGTTCCCACTTGACTCATCAAGGTTAGTTCTATGGTATTTATTAGATGACACATAAAAATTGATGAATGCTTATTTACTAGATGACTCACTTAAGAGAGGAGTATCGAGTACTAGTTTGTGAAAAGTCAGAGAGTGAAGATTTAAATTCCCGATCTGCTAGTCAAAAGCCCTGTGGTTTGTTACTTGGCACTTGCCTTCTCAGTTTCTTCATTTATAAATATTCCCTATAGTGCTTATTATAAAATATTGATGAATCAATATATGTATAACAATTAAAGGTAAACCTAGTCCATGTGAACCACTATAAAAACATTAATTTTGTAAATAATAGAATTCAATAAATAAAGCTATAAAACCAGGCATATCACTGAACAAAATGTCCATTTTAACAAGTCATAATAACCAGTTCAAAGAAGCTTCAGCATTTGAATTTCTAGCCCCATAATTCAACAATGAAGTTATTTTATTGTTTCTGTATATGATTTTAAAAGGTTATACAATCTTTTGAAATATAGACGGTTATATATACATATATATATTATATGTAGATATGCTATATATGTATATGTATATATTACGAAGAGGTGGCAAGAATGCACAGAAGAACTATACAACAAAAAATCTTCTTGACCCAGATAACCATGAGGGAACTGATCACTCACCCAGAGCCAGACATCCTGGAATGCAAAGTCAAGAGGGCCTTAGGCAGCATCATGATGAACAAAGCTAGTGGAGGTGAGGGAATTCCAGTTTAGCTATTTAAAATCCTAAAAGATATTGCTGTTAAAGTGCTGGACTCAGTATGCCAGCAAATATAGAAAACTCAGCAGTTGTCAGTTTTCCTATGGATCCCAAAGAAGGACAATGCCAAAGAAATTCAAATTACTGCACGATTGCACTCATCTGACAGGCTAGCAAAGTAATACTCAAAAGTCTCCAAGCCAGGCTTCAACAGTATGTGATCCATGAACTTCCAGATGTTCAAGGTGGAGTTAGAAAAGGCACAGGAACCAGAGATCAAATTGCCATATTCTGTTGGATCATATAAAAAGCAAGAGGATTCCCAAAAAACATCTACTTCTGCTTTATTGATTATGCCAAAGAATATCTGCTAGAGAAGGAATAGGCTACCCACTCCAGTATTCTTGGGCTTCTCTTGTGGCTCAGCTGGTTAAGAATCCATCTGCAATATAGGTTGTAGACATGGGTTCGATCCCTGTGTTGGGAAGATCCCCTGGAGAAAGGAAAGGCTACCCACTCCAGTATTCTGGTCTAGAGAATTCTGTGGACTATACCAATGGGGTCTCAAAGAGTTGGTCAGAGCTGAGCAAATTTCACTTCACTTTCAAAGCATTTTATTGTGTAAATCACAACAAACTGTGGAAAATTATTCAAGAGATGGGGATACCAGACAACCTCAGATATGCAGGTGATACACTTATGGCAGAAAGTTAAGAAGAACTAGAAAGCCTCTTGATGAAAGTGAAAGAGGAGAGTGAAAATATTGGCTTAAAATTCAATATTTAGAAAACTAAGATCATGGCATCTGGTCCCATCATTTCATGGCAAATACATGGGGAAACAGTGGAAACAGTGACAGACTATTTTTTTGAACTTCAAAATCACTGCAGGAGGTGACTGCAGCCATGAAATTAAAAGATGCTTGCTCCTTGGAAGAAGCACTATCACAAAACTAGACAGCATATTAAAAAGCGGAGACATTTCTTTGCCAACAAAGATCCATCTAGTCAAAGCTATGGTTTTTCCAGTAATCATGTATGGATGTGAGAGTTGGACTATAAAGAAAGCAGTGCCAAAGAATTGATGTTTTTGAACTGTGGTGTTGGAAAAGACTCTTGAGAGTCCCTTGGACAGCAAGGAGATCAAACCAATCAATCCTAAAAGAAATAATTCTTGAATATTCATTGGAAGGATTGATGCTGAAGCTGAAACTCCAATTCCTTGGCTACATTATGGAAAGAACTGACATATTGGAAAAGACCCTGATGCTGGGAGACAGTAGGAGAAAAGGATGACAGAGGATGAAATGGTTGGATGGCATCGTGGACATGATGGACATGAGTTTGAGCCAGCCCTGGGTACTGGTGATGGACGGGGAAGCTTGACTTGCTTCTGTCTATGGGGTTGTAAAGAGTCAGACACGACTGCTCGATTGAACTCAACTGAACTGATGGATAATAATTTTAAACTATAAAATTAAACTTATTGAATGTTGAGTTGAGACAAAAAGCTCACATGCTTAGTACTTTTGATTTTAATATATTTATTTCATTCTAATTTGCTAAAATTTGCTTTTTAAGGATGGATATATTCAACAACTAACTTGTGAAATTCCCTAAAATTTGCTTTCATAAGCTAGTAAGGACCAGTTCCAGCACATGCTTGGACCTAGCCAATTAGCCTCCAGTTTTGATCCTGACACCAATCCAATGTTTATGGAGTACACTTGAATCCATGCTTGTAGAAAAAGCCAACTTGATCTCTTCAATTACTGCCATTTGCCTTCCCCTTTTTCCCAATGAATGTGCCCAACAATCATGACATATGTTCATATAGAATTAATAGTGAATCTTGAGAGAATTACCTTGGCCAATGTTTACTGATGTTTTACACTGTGAAAATTGACTTTTAAAAATAGTTCTGTTAATCTAGCAGCTGTTCATCTAGGAGAGAATGAGCATTGTCTGGGGATTAGAGCTCTTTTGATATTGAGATGCCTATTTTGATGTCTTTTTTCAAGATTTTTATGCCATTATCCTATTTAGCAAAGAGAAAATGACCGCTTTCTGGTATTGGTGTCAAATATTAAAAGGACAGCCAAAAAATGGATGAATGTAGCAGTTGAAGACCAGAGAGAAACAAACGAAATGGACATGCCAATTACTTTCTGTGCATCTGGACAGGCACAGACCTTACTGATCTACCATAGGCTGCCAGCCAACATAAAGGAAAATAAAGGCTTTCAAATGTAGAAATGGCATCTTTTCAATTCTCTGCAACTGTGAGAGAAAGAAAGGTTGCTAAAATTGCAAGCTGCATCACTAATACATAAAATAATTTTCCTACTTTTGCAAAAATTACTCAGACCCATTCCTCTCTCATTTTCAAACATTGGTTCTTTAATGTCAGATATTCACACAAGAAATGTATTCTCCTGTATTCTCCTGATTCACTTGCTACTAGAGATTACATTGGACAATACAACACCCATTGATTTTCTCTATATTAGTTAGAATATTTTATCAAACTTTGTGATTTCTTAATTGAATGCAACATTATACTATATCCATATGTAGATACTCAAATATAGAAATAGAAAATTTTATTTTCAATAATTTATTGTATTAAGGAATTTTATAAATGGAAAACAAATGCCAATGTGGGGATATCGTGCCAACAATCAAAAGTTAATTTATCTTCTTATTCAATTGCTTCAACTTGAGACAAAACAAAACAAGGAATTGACTTAAAAATCTATTCATTACTTTCCAGTTTTAAGTATTGAATGTTTTATTATACATTTACACACAAAAGTATACACACAAATATGTGTGTATATATTTACTCACAAAACCATACTGATCAAATGTAAGAAACTAAGTCGTCTATTAATTTCATAGGGACAAAGGAAATCTTAAGGTGAGTGGAGGTGGAATGAGGGAGAAATAGATGAGACTTAACAGTTCCAGAAGGCATCACTGGTGGCTCAGTGGCAACAAACCTGCCTATCAGTGCAGGAGATGTGGGTTCCATTCCTGGATCAGGACGATTTCCTGGGGAAGGAAATGGCAACCCATTCCAGCTTTATTGCCTGAGAAATCTCATGGACAGAGGGGCCTGGCGTGTTACAGTCCATGGGGTCACAAAAAGTGTTGAATGTGACTTAATGACTAAACAATAAAGATGAGACTTAAAAATAAAATGATCTTACTAGCATACATATACATAATTTTCATGCATAATATGTTCTTTATGCTCATCAGTATGTTCTTTAATATAGTGATACAGTATATATAGATGAACAATTTGTTTCTTTACATATTACCATTTAAATTTATTAAAATGCAGTATAATTTTTAGTTTATTAAAAGACTGAATTCAATGATTCCTTTGAAATAGCAACAAATTGATTAATTTCACTTTAAATTCCTGTCATGATATAAAGTTATGCTAAGAAAATGGCCCGTCAGATCTGAATTAATTAAGTGACAACATTATAACATCCAACTTAATAATCTGAGGAAGAAAAGTCTGGGAAGTTATAGAAACTGTTGATTGATTGCAATTGATCTATAATTATCTGTTCATTACCATACTGCATCCTTGATAGCTTAACAAGTCAATCTTCATAATGATAATGAAGCAGATAGCACCACAGTGTACATAAAGATGGGGTTTTACAAAATTCAAGTTATTTACTCATACTATACTAAAGCTTGATTATACTCTATTATAGTTGGGAAAATTATATTCAACTGTAAGTTTTATCAGTTTTTGAAGCTATTAGTTATTTTTCTAAGCCATAATATGATGTTTCTCTAAGATTATGTATAACTTTTCCAATCTCTTGCATATGCATACATTTGAATATGTAAACAACCATTTCAATACTACTTAATAATGTTGCACAATGGCTAGGAATAAGTTACTAAAGCACTCTTGCAGATTTATAGAAAAAAAAATTTCTGAAGTGTAATATTTGAGTAATGACTAAATACTAAAACAGAAACTTTTAAAATAATTCCACAGAAAAATATTGCAAATATAGTCACAATTTGAGAAATATTTGTTATTAAAAAATAACTTCTTGGGGGATAAAAAGATAACTTCCTGGGGGATAGTAGGAATTTTTATAGCTATTTGTGAGACAAGATATTTTATTCTTGCAGTAAACCAGTTTGACTAAAATTTCAAGGAGAGTTTGCCTTTAGAATTCTAGTACATTGTTTCCTCGTTTTCTTGAAGTATAGTTTACTTACAATATTATATTCATTTTACATATACAGCATAGTCCATTTTTACTTATTTTACAAACACCAAGATTGCTGAGAAAGCCATGTGAATACTATTTTAAGCAACGTGCATTGAACTTAAAGAAGATTTCAACAGACCTTGCTGGAAGTGATACATTTCAGAGAAACACCATGAACTACTTATATCAATTTACTGCTGCACACTGCTGTTAATTTTCAAACCTACTGGTGGATGGTCAGTGAGTACTAGAATGTAAATAAACATGAATGAGTATCTTAAATATTTATCACTATTCTTTAGGGAAGATAGTCCATCTTTTAGCAAATTAAACTTAGAAGTCATTTTGTTTCTGTGCTGCTACTACAGAAATAGTCATTAATTTAAAATTTGAATGTGAAAAAATGATTAAAGACAATTTTTAAACATACAGAATCCATAGGATATTTATTTATAGAAGTATCCAAGTGCAAAGAACTGGTGATGTTTATAATCAGATGCTTGTAAGGAAATATGAAGTAGGGCATCATTTTATTTGTTTATTTTTTCCTATTTTATTTTATTTTTAATATAAATTCATTTATTTTAATTGGAGGTTAATTACTTTACAATATTGTATGGGTTTTGCCATACATCAACATGAATCCGCCACAGTTATACACGTGTTCCCCATCCTGAACCCCCCTCCCTCCTCCCTCCCCGTACCATCCCTCTGGGTCATCCCAGCGCACCAGCCCCAAGCATCCAGTATCATGCATCGAACCTGGACTTGCGATTCATTTCATGTATGATATTATACATATTTCAATGCCATTCTCCCAAATCATCCCACCTTCTCCCTCTCCCACAGAGTCCACAAGACTGTTCTATACATCTGTGTCTCTTTTGCTGACTAGCATACAGGGTTATCATTACCATCATTTTAAATTTACAAAACTGAGTTCTGACCATATACTTTCTACAACTTCTTTCAAGTGACACAAAAGTTTTTAAATATTGAGAGGGAGAAAATATTGCAAAATATTAAAATATTCTAGTGAATTAAATAGAATGCAGAGGGATGTTGTTTGTACTTTTGGAATTTTACTATTATTTAAAAATTGCTCAAACTTAAAATTTGAAAAAAAAAATGTAAAAGTATGAATAACAGGAACATTTTCCCAACTGGAACAGTTAAAAGACTAATCTAAATATACAAAACAACACTTTACAAAAACAATGCTTAACAGACAAGGGAAGCCAATGACCTTTAAGAGTTGGGAGAAAAAATTAATTGAGCCCTAAAATTTTCCCAGGTTACTAACCACAAAGTTTATAGGTTATAATATAAGGAGGACAACCTAGAAAATATCCACAGTCACCCTGAGTTGAGGAAGTTGAGATAGCAATCCAGGGAAACCAAGATGGGAAAAGTTTGTAGGGCAGAGTATGAGAAAGCCAGGGAAGAATGAGCTGCCTAGAAAGGAACTTTGGAGATCTGCAAATTCTTCATCACACTATATAGACATGAGTACAGATTAGGGCACACAAGTGAGGAATCCACTTGAGACCAGAGAAAGACCTAGTTAACATCTAAACAATAGAAGGAACTGTGCCAAATACATATGGGGAAAGCAGAAAACCTTATGGTTTAATAAGGTTTAATAGGGAAGTTTAATAGAAAAGAAAATTTAGACCTTACCTTGGTAGTCATGAAAAATTAGCCAGAGATTAAACATCATACTAAAAAATCTTAAAATCTAGACCTAAGAGGATCAGTTGATTTCAAGTAACTTAATTGCATCTAAAAAAAATAACAAAACAACCCTCAAGAATATTTTTAAAGAATGCAATAAATCAGTACCTAACGAGGTAGATTTACCATATTTGGCATGAAATCAAAATTAACAGGCATTCAAAGATGCAGAGAAATACATTCCATAGTTAAGAAAACATCCACACTAAATTGATGAAGAAATGATTGATGCAAACTAAGTCCTAAAATACTTTCAAAATCAAAATGGACCAAACAAAGCAAAGCATTCTTTCATCCAATTAGATCAACATAATTGAAAAACCAAACCAAAACAAAACAACAAAATCTTTGAACATACTACTTTCCAAGTGACATATATTTCAAAAGGAAAATGAAATAAAGACAGCTTATAAAAATCTTAAAAAAATCACTATCAACATACATGAACTACAAAAATTTCAAAGGAGTTCTTCAAACAGAGGAAAATATATCTCCAGATATAAACCCAGATCTATGACAGAAGATAAACAATACTACAAATGATAACTGCATGGATATAACTGTAAAATCTTTAATTTCTTATGCTCAATTGGAAATTTAGAGTAAAGTTGATATTTTTGAAGCTTATAGCATATATGGCAAGAATATCACCAAAGATTTGTAGGAAGAAATGGAAGTATACTGCTGTTAAAAAAAAAGAAAAAAAAACTTGTTTTGTGATAACCTAGAGATGTATGTTGCTGTTTAGTGGCTAAAGGCTAAGTCATATCCAACTCTTTTGCAACCCCATGGACTGTAATCATAGAAACAATAACAACTGTATTCCTAGGAAAGGAGATGAAATGAACTCAGAAAACCTGTTCAAACTAAAGAAGACTGAAAAAAATTAAAAATGAAAGCTGTGTAAGTAGGAAAAACATAACAAAATCAAGAGAATTATAGCAGATTGCTTCTTAAAAGAATGCCATCTTAATTTTCATAGCTAGTGAATATGTTGCATCATATGCCAAAATAAACAGTGCAGACATGTTTAAGGATTTAAAAATGGAGAGATTCTCCTGCATTATCCATGTTGCATTATTCTCCTTTCATTATCCAATGAAATCTCAAGAATCCCTAGAAAGACAAGGAGTACCAGAGTCAGAGAAGAGATATAATAACAGATTCAGAGGTAAGAGACAGGAGAAACTAACCTATTTCCTCCCAGGAAATCTACAACAATCTCTGTCTCCTTCTTTTCAAGTACTATGAAAGTGCTTGAAATGCTAAAATAAATAAAGTGTGCTGCAGTTAATAAATTAACATATATATAACTTTGTTAATGACTACATATCTCATTTAACCATAATGCAACGAGATTGGTAGTTACTTGTAAGAAATATTGAAAATATTTCCCCTAAACACTTTTTACCACCTAGTGGTAGTATGCCCTTTAATCTTCTTGCAAATAGCCCTCAGCATTTCAGGCTATAATTTCAATTTATTAATTTACATTGTGGTGACTCAAATAAATCACATTGTTTGCAATTGCAGTTTTTAAAAAAATTATATTAACAATACTCTATAAGACAATTTTGTAAATATTTACTGGCGACTATAAAAGATAGTTCGATACATTTATAATGGTTATTACTGTTCAAGTTTGTTATTATTTAGATAATGAAGATGTCAGTGATTTTTTTAACAGCCTGAAAGATGTTTAGACATTATTACTGCTACAGATTGAAAAACATCCACATTATAAGAGTATCTTCATACTTAAGTTATAACACACTGACATCTTACCTCACCTCTACTCCAAAAATAATTACTCTTCTTTAGATGTTCTCTGTGATAAGTAGCTACCAATATTTCAGTAGAAGAAAATACAGTGTAATAGAATCTATGTTTCACTTAAGAATAACAAGGAATTTTGCAAGAATATTTGCATCAGTCCTTTTCCATACAACAGTGTTTACATTGGTTGTAGAGTCCAGAAAATATCAATGCCATGTTGTTATTTTCAATACTTATCAACATAAATCTAATGCAATATCTTTGAAAATACTATTTTGCACATTTATTTATTACATTAAAGAAAACACTCTTAATAAGAAATATTAGTAAATTATTAGATTACTAAATTTGTGTAAATAAGAATAAATTATCTGGAGTGATTTAAGCAATATGTTTGCATTTTGATAAGATAAATGAGCTGAGCACTACAAATATATTTCTAAGAAAATAATGAGAAACTGTGACCATATTAGCTATAAAGATGTACAGTACAGTATTATATAAATGAAATATTTGATATAAATATTTGATAAATCTAAACATCCAATATTGTGAACTTATAAAATTTTTATGATAAGTCAGATAATGAGAAATTAAATAATTATTGAAACAAAATAAAAATACTTGCCAACATGAAAAATTAATATGTTCAATAATCAAAGTACAGCTCATGAAATATTAAAAATATTATTTTTGTAAAAACATATTTTGTAATTATACCTATGCATATATCCATACCCATGGATATAACACTACACATTTACACCTCTCTGTGTACCCTATAAATATAAAAGATTGAGACCTAAGCTCAGTGGTGAAAGTTTCTGGATAATGAGGATACTACAGAAAACTTATATGTTATTCATCTGAATTTAAAAAATCTAACTTAAAAACACAGTACACAATTAAGAAAAAGGATAAATACTGTTTTAAATGTAATTTTTAATACATATGCTTATGTTATTTATTATGAAAAATATACTTAAATTAAGGATACAGATTTAATTAAATTAGAAAGTTATTTTAATACAATAAAAAGTTATTTTGATATATAATTCTTGTAGAACCTGATGTATAATACAAATGTGATATTTGACTTTGCAGTTTTGGAAAAATTTGGCCTTCAGATTATACTATATGATAAAATACCTAACTAAACCCAGTCATTCAGACAGTTTATTTTTAGGAAATAATTAGATATCCAAAACACTTTAATCACGGGATATAGTCTGATCATAGAATAAGGGCTCATATACTGTATCATATCATCCTTAAAATAAATTATCAAAATCTTAAACTATGGATAGTTAATATAGCAAACATAAAATAGAAATAGGACATTTATATAATCATTTTGAATAATGTCTCAAATAAACTGCTACTGCTGCTGCTTAGTTGCTTCAGTCATGTCCGACTCTGTGCAGCCCCATGGACTGTAGCCTGCCAGGAGCCTCTGTCCACGGATTTCTCCAGGCAAGAGTACAGGAGTGAGTTGCCACGTCCTCCTCCAGGGGATCCTACCAACCCAGAGATCTAGGCTGGGTCTCCTGCATTACAGGCAGATTCTTTACCACTGAGCCACCAGAGAAGTCCCTCTAATAAACTAGGCGATATCAATTTAAAAGTTGATTTTTATAATCTAACTAGCTCATTTTGTATTCCTTTTGATAATACCACAAGCAAACACGTACTTAGCTCTTCTGAAGAGAACACTGAACATGATAACAATCTACTGTGTCCTACAACACAAGTATCTCAAATTGTACAGTGAATTTCATCATCTCCAGAAGATATGGGAGAAGTTTCAAGGCAAGATAAAACGTTATGTGATCATCTTCAGAGACAGAGGGAAATGAAAGAAGCCAACAAGAAAATAATTATTTTTGCCAGTACTTCCAGAAGAATATTTTTCACTTCTTTTTAATTCTAATTTCTAACTACATAATTCTCTAAACAGGAAATCCTATATATAAGGAGCCTAAACTTTTTTGTATATTTTTACATTAATTTCCTTAATTCACTTTATATGAGCACCAGTTTGACAAGTATAATATCTCACACTTCCTTTTTTACATGTCTTGTTAGTTCATAAAACGATGGTTGATTTCTATTTGCTCCAACAATCATACATCTTAATTTCAGTTCTCTAAATGTTTTATTACTTCATGACATTAATCTTCATGGTGATGTAACCATCCACTTTTAACAGAGAAGAATTTGACCATTTAGAAGTTAGTCATTATATTGAAGTCTTCACATTGCCTTTTTCTTAGGTTTCATATTAATTTACAGGTATAATATATTGGAAAAAACCTGCCAACTAAGCATACTATATTTGGCAAAATTATTTTTCAAAAATGAAGGAAATATAAAAACTTTTCTTGATAAGCAGAAATTGAGTGAGTTTATTACCATGATGTGTTTATAAGGAATATTAAAGGGAATTTTCAAATTGAACCAAAAGTTTCAAAACAGCAATGCTAAAATTTATTAACATATTAAATTTACTGGTAAGATAACTATTTAAACAAATACACAAAACTGTAGCACTCTAATGGGTTGTATGTAAATCACTTATAGTTGCTTTAAATATAAATGTATTAAATTTCAAAGTCAAAAGACATGGATAGGCTAAATGGATTAAAAAAAAAAAGATCCAACTAGATTTGGTTTATGTGACTTATTAGATTTAACAATACATATATGATGAATATGAAACAATTAAAAAGAGAAAAAATATTTTACACAAATGGTGACTCAAAGAGAACAGAAATGATCATACTTATATTAAATGGAATAGACTTGGAGTCAAAAATAATCAAAAGAGACAAAGAACATTATAATGATTAAAGTATAAATATATCAGGAAAGTATAGCAATTATAAATATATGTGCTAATATTAGAACATTGAAATATATGAAGGAAACATTGACAGAACTAAATGGAGAAATCAGTAGCAACACACTTTTAGTAAGGAGCTTCATATCCCACCTTCAATAATGGATAGACAGAAAGAAAGTCAATAAGGAAAGAAAGAATTTGAATAAACTATAGACCAAATGAACCTACAGTCATGTATAGATTATTCCACTCAATAGCATAAGAACACAGGTATAAAGCATTTTATTGTGTTTTGTTTTACTGTGGTTCACATATATTGCAATTTTTACAAACTGAAGCTTTGTACATTGAACAAGTCTATGAGCACCATTTTTCCAAAAGCTTGTGCTCACCTTGTGCTTCAGTATGACATTTTGGTTTTCTCACAGTATTTCAGACTGTCTCCTTACAACTATTTTTTTTATGGTGATCTGTGAGTAGGGATCTTTGTTGTTGCTAATTCAATTGTTTTGGAGTACCACGAACTGCATCTGTATGAGACAGGTGAAATTAATTGTTGTAGGTGTTTTGACTGTTCCACTGACTGACCTTTTCCCCATCTCATCCTCCTCTGGCCGGTTATTTCATGAGACACAAGAACGTTGAAACTAGTCAAATTAATAAATGCACAAATGTTCAAGTGGAAGAAAAAAAATAATGTCTCCTTTTAATCAAAAGCTAGAAGTGAGTAAGTTTGGTGAGGAAGGAAAGAAGAAAGCAGGGTAAGCCACAGTTAGGTCTCTTGTGCCAAATAGTTATCCAAGTAGTGAACACAAAGTAAAAGTCCTTGAAGGGAATTAAAAGCATTTCTTCAGTGAACAAACAAATGGTAGGAAAGCAAAACACCTTATTATTGAAATGGGGAAAAGTTTAGTGGTCTAGAAAAAGGGAAACCTCTTACACTGTTGGTGGGAATGCAAACTAGTACAACCACCATGGAGAACAGTGTGGAGATTTCTTTAAAAATTGCAAATAGAACTGCCATATGACCCAGCAATCCCACTGCTGGGCATACACACCGAGGAAACCAGAATTGAAAGAGACACATGTACCCCAATGTTCATTGCAGCACTGTTTATAATAGCCAGAATGTGGAAGCAACCTAGATGTCCATCAGCAGATGAATGGATAAGAAATAAGAAAGCTGTGATACATATACACAATGGAGTATTACTCAGCCATTAAAAAGAATACATTTGAATCAGTTCTGATGAGGTGGATGAAACTGGAACCGATTATACAGAGTGAAGTAAGCCAGAAAGAAAAACACCAATACAGTATACTAACACGCATATATGGAACTTAGAAAGATGATAATGATAACCCTATATGTGAAATAGCAAATGAGACACAGATGTATAGAACAGTCATTTGGACTCTGTGAGAGAGGGAGAGGGTGGGATGATTTGGGAGAATGGCATTGAAACATGTATAATATATAATAAATGAATCACTGGTCTAGGTTCGATGCAGGATACAGGATGCTTGGGGCTGGTGCATTGGGATGACCCAGAGAGATGGTATAGAAAGGGAGGTGGGAGGGGGGTTCAGGGTTGAGAACATGTATACACCCGTGGCAGATTCCTGTTGATGTGTGGCAAAACCAATACAGTATTGTAAAGTAAAATAAAGTAAAAAAATAAAAGAAAGAAATAACAGAAATAAATAAATAAATGTGTCTTACAAAACAAAAACAAAAAACAGCCACAATATTCCTTTAAGTTAACACCTAATCCAGAGCAAGGCCATAATGTTCTTCATTTCTGTAAAGGCTGAGAGGTGAGGCAGTTGCTGCAGAAAAGTTTGGAGTAGGCCGAGGTTTGATCATGAAGTTTAAGGAAAGAAAACATCTTTGTTACATAAAACTACAAGGTAAAGCAGCAAGTGTGGATGCAGAGGCTGCAGCAACTTGTCCAGAACATTTAGGTGAGATAATTCATGAAGATGTCTACACGAAATAAGAGATTTTCAATGTAGATAAAAGTCATATTAGAAGAAGCTGCCATCTACAACTTCCATATCTAGAAATGAAAAATCAATGTTTGGCTTCAAGCTACAATAGGACAGGCTAACTCTTTTGTTAAGAGCTGATGAATTTGGTAACTTTAAGTTGAAGCCAATGTTCATCTATGATTTCAGGAATCCTATGGTGGCTTCCCTTGTAGCTCAGTCGGTAAAGAATCTGCCTGCCTTGCTGGAGACCCAGGTTTGATTCTTGGGTTGGGAAGATATCCCTGGAGAAGGAAATGGCAACCCATCTCCTATCCTTGCCTGGAGAATCCCATGGACAGAAGAACCTGGAGGGCTACAGTCCATGAAGTCACAAGAGTCGGACACAACATAGTGACTTAACTACCACCACCACCATGCTAAATCTACTCAGTATCTGCTTCTAATGGGAAAAACAAAGCCTATATGACAACACATCTGTTTAAAATATTGTTCCCTGGTGGCTCAGTGGTTAAAGCGTCTGCCTGGAATGTGGGAGGCCCAGGTTCGATCCCTGGGTTGGGAAGATCCCCTGAAGAAGGAAATGGCAACCCACTCCAGTACTCTTGCCTAGAGAATCCCGTGGAGGGAGGAGCCTGGTAGGCTGCAGTCCATGGGATCACAAAGACTCAGAAACGACTGAGTGACTTCACTTTCACTTTCTGACCAAAAATTTTAAGCTCACTGGAAATAGCTACTGCTCAGGGGAAAAAAAAAAAAAAAATATTTCAAAAAAATCACTGCTTGATTGACAATGTGCCTGAAACCCTAAGAATTCTGATGGAGATGTGCAGTGAAATTAATGTTGTTCTCATAATTGATAACAGTGGGCTTCCCCCATAGCTCAGTTGATAAAGAATCTTCCTGCAATGCAGAAGATCCAGGTTTGATTCCTAGGATGGGAAGATCCCCTGGAGAAGGAACTGACAACCCACTCCAGTATTCTTGCCTAGTGAATCCCCATTGACAGAGGAGGCTGGCAGGCTACAGTCCATGGGGTCACAAGAGTCAGACACGACTGAGTGATTAAAGCGCTGCTGTAGTTGATAATACAACATCTATTCCACAATCCATGGATCAAGAAGTAATTTTGACTTTCAAGTCTTAAGAATCAACACATACATTTCATAAGGTTGTAAGTTACTCTAGATTGTGATTCTTATTTTTTTAGTATAATTTTATGTATTTATTTAGCTGTTTTTGGCTGCACATGGTCTTTGTTGCTGGGTGCAGGCTTTCTCTAATTATGGCAAGTAGGGGCTACTCTTATGGTGTACAAGCTCTTCATTGAAGTGGCTTTTCTGGTTGCAGAGCTCAAGCTCTAGACACAGCCTCCATACTTGTGGTTTATGGGCTCTAGAACGTGGGCTTAGTAGTTGTGACACAAGGGCTTAATTACTCTGTAGCATGTGGGATCTTCCTAGACCAAGGATCAAGCTGGTGTCTCTGCATTGCAAGGCAGACTCTTATCCACTGGACCAGGAGGGAAGCCCTAGATTATGATTCTACTTACTGATGAATCTGGCAAAGTAAATTGAAAGCCTCTAGAAAGGGTTCACCATTGTAGATGTCATCAAGAGCATTCATAGAACCTCACTATTAGCAGAAATGTGAAAGAAGTTAATTCCAGGCCACATGGATGACTTTGAGGGGTTCAAGAATTGTAGAGGAAGTAACTGCAGATGTGGTGAAAAGAGCAAGAAAACTAGAATTAGAAGGGGAATCTGAAGATGTGACTGAATTGATAAATCTCATAATAAAATTTTGATGATGAATAGTTGCTTCTTACGAATGAGCAAAGAAAATGGCTTCTTGAGATGAAATATACCACTGGTGAAGATGCTGTGAAAATTGTTAAAGTGGTAACAAAGGATTCAAAATATTACATAAACTTAATTGATAAAGCAGGAGCACAGTCTGAGAAGACTGATTCCAATTTTTAAAGAAGTTCTGCTGTGGATAAAATGGTATCTACCAGCACTCCATGCTATGGAGAAATTATTTGTGAGTCAGTTGATGTGGTAAACTTTACTGTTGTCTTATTTCATGAACTTGTCACAGCCAGGTTGGCCTTCAGCAACCACCATCCTGACCAGTCAGTAACCATCAACATTGAGACAAGACCCTCCACCAGCCAAAGGACTATAATTCACTGAATCCTCAGATGATTACTAGAATTTTTTAGCAATGAAGTGTTTTTTAAATTACACATGTACATCTTTTAGATGTTTCACACTAAATATGTATGTGTGTGTGTGTGTGTGTGTGTGTGTGTGTACGCATGCTCAGTTGTGTCCAACTCTTTGCAGCCCCATGGACTGTAGTCCACCAGGCTCCTCTGTCCATGAGATTTCCCAGGGCAGAATACTGGAGTGGGTTGTCACTTCTTTCTTCAGCAGATCTTTCCATTCTTAGTACTGAATACTCGTCTCTTGTGTCCCTGCATTGCAGGAGGATTCCTTACCACTACACAACTTGAGAATCTATTCATATGTATTGTACCACCAGGGAAGTCCTCTTGCCTAATGTATCTTTACATCCATCTGGTCTGGCCACCTCTTATTACTAAAGTCAAACCTGTGTTGTGTCTAACATCCCACTATAAGCTCAGTCACACAGCATAGATTTCCTTGGTCAGGTCAGATTCTCATCTATGAACTTTTGCTGTACAGAATGCTTCCATTCCTTAGATTGGTTAGACACGACTGAGTGACTTCAGTTTCAGTTTTCACTTTCATGCATTGGAGAAGGAAACGGCAACCCATTCCAGTGTTCTTGCCTGGAGAATCCCAGGGACGGTGGAGCCAGGTGGGCTGCCATCTATGGGGTCACACATCGCTGGACACGACTGAAGTGACTTAGCAGCAGCAGCAGCAGCAGCAGCTGGTCTCATCTCCTCTAGGAAGGATATACATTCTTGTCCTTTAAGTCCAGGTTAAGTGAGCGCCTTATTTGCCCTCATGGAATTCTGGCTTTGTAATTTTGTTAAAACTACAGTATAGTATAAATGAAACCTTAATATGTCCTGGGGAAAAATAGTAAAATATTGTATGACTTGCTTTATTGTGATTTTCATGTTACTGCAGTGGTTTGGAACCAAATCCACAACATACTTGAGCTATGCCTGTATACACTCTTTTCAAACATATTTGGGACATTTATTCAGAATAAATCAAATGTTACCTCACCAAACATATATTAACAAATTTAGGATGATTAAAATCATGCTAAATAAATGTTTCTGAAAAAAAATCACAAATATATAGAAATTTAACATAGTGTCTTTAAAAACCAGTGAGCCAAGGAAGAAATCCAAAGGAAATTAGGAAATATCTTGAGACAATGAAATTGCAACTTACCAAAACTTGTGAGATGCAGCGAAGTTTATAGTAATAAATGCCAACATGAAAAAAAAAAAAACCTCAAATAAATAACTACAACCTAACAGAAGTAGGAAAAGAAGAGCAAAATAAGCCCAAACTTAGAAAAAGGAAGGGAAGAAAAATAGTATAGCAGAAACAAATGAGTAGAAAAGTAATTTAAAAATGGACTGATTTTTTTTATAAAAGATTAAAAAAATTTGGCACACATTTAGAAAAGTTAATGAAAAAAGACATGACTCAAACAATATTAGAAAAAAAAAGAGGACATATACAAATGGTAAATAAATTAAAATTTAAAAATTTATAAGATACTACTGTGAACAAATATATCACAACTAAATACACAGTCTAGAAGAAACAAATAAATTCTCAAAAACATACACCCTACCAAGGCTGAATATAAAGAAATAGAAAGACTTTATACAGATTTTATACAGATTTTTACAGACCTACAACTAGTAAAGATTTGAAATCAGTATTCCACCTTCCTTCTCCCCACTTCCAGTAAATCCCAGGACCACGTGGTTTACCGGTGAATTCTACCCAGAATTTAAAGAAAAACGAATCCCAATCATTCTCAAACACTTCCAAAATTTAAGGAGAATGAGACATTTCCAAACTTATTGTACAAGACCAGTTGATACAAAGACCAACTAATACAAAGACCAACTGATATTAGATACGACTGATACTCATCCTGATAGCAAAGCCAGATAAAACTACTCAAGAAAATTACAGACAATGTCCCTGATAGATATTGAATTCAAGTTACAGTAGTCAGATTTCATGCATTTATCTTAACATCAAATATCTTGGCTAATAACTGGATTCATCTACATATTTTTGGTCACTGAATCTTAGCTCACTGACAATGACCTGGCCATCTAGCCAGACAAAAGCAGCAACGGAATTTCCATATGTTAGTTTTCCCCATTGAGGGAAAGAAATCTGGGATTTTTGTGCATCATAAATGCCCATAATATAAATAAAATTCTCATATGTCTCTTCACATAATGAAGCCAAGAGTTCTCATTGTTGTTCAGTGGTTAAGTCATGTAAGAGTTCTTATTAAGACATTCCCTAGCTTCTTTAGAGTTCTAGACATCATTGATAGTGATCAAGATCCTCATTTCACTTAACAAAATACACAGTGCTGGACACATGTATTTGTCAGGGTTCTCCAGAGAAATAGAAAAAAAAAATAATTACGCGCGCGTGTGTGTGAATATATATATATATATATATATGACATTATAAGTGATGATTATGGAGTTTGGCAAATCTACAAATCTGCAGAATGAGTCAGCAGATCTAAAGATCCTACAGAGTCAAATATATAGTTCCAGTCTGAGTTCAAAAGTTCAAGTATCAAAAGACCTGATGGTATAATTTCAATCTGCGGTCAGCATGCTCAAGATCCAGGAAAAACTGATATTTCTGGTTGAGTGAGAAAGGCAGGGGGACTGTGAAGAAAGCTGAGCACTGAAGAATTGATGCTTTTGAACTGTGGTGTTGGAGAAGACTCTTGAAACTCCCTTGGACTGCAAGGAGATCCAACCAGTCCATCCTAAAGGAGTTCAGTCCTGGGTGTTCATTGGAAGGACTGATGCTGAAGCTGAAACTCCAATACTTTGGTCACCTCATGCGAAAATTTTGACTAATTGGAAAAGACCCTGATGCTGGGAGGGATTAAGGGCAGGAGGAGAAGGGGATGACAGAGGATGAGATGGTTAGATGGCATCACTGACTCGATGCACATGAATTTGGGTGAACTCCAGGAATTGGTGATGGACAGGGAGGCCTGGCATGCTGCAGTTCATGGGGTTGCAGAGACGGAGACGACTGAATGACTGAACTGAACTGTGAAAGGCAGGCAAAAAGTCAATCTCCAAGTATGAAGGCGTTCAGGCAGGAGATTTTTCCCTTGTCTTTAGAAGAATTTGTTGTTTTGTCCTATTCATATCTGTGACTAATTGGATGAGGCCCACCCTCAACATGCAGGGTAATCAGCTTTACTCAGTCTACTAACTTAAATGTTAATCTGATAAACACACACCCTCTTAGAAACACTCAGAATAATGTTTAAGCAAATATGTAAGCAATTCATGACCCATTCAAGTTGGCACTTAACAATTCACCATCACAGCCGACAACCAAAGGATTCAGTCAAAATTCTTACTTCCTTACCGGTTTTGTTCAGTTTAGTTGCTCAGTCAGTCATGTCCAACTCTTTGTAATCTGTAGCACACAGGGTTTTTCTGGTCTCATTAGAGTGTCATACTTACTTTAGCAAGTAAAATACAAATATATAAATCACAGGATATTTTAATTTAGTCAAACATTGGGATAAGTTGTAATTGAGTCTGAATTCATTTTTGCTTAACTGTTAACAATTTTCATGCCCCAAACTCCCTCTTTCTCTTCCATCCCACACCTTGTCAAGCCAATAATACATGGCTCCATACCCTGGTGCCAGTAGGAAGCTCAAATCATGTGAACCATGTACTAAATACACAGGAGCCATCAACCTCTCCCCAACAGTAATTGCAGTAAAAGGTAAGGTAATAATCACTCCATGTTTTCACAAGCCATTTTCAGACCTGCTGAATAGAAGATACAATGTAGGCACTCAGCACAAGCGGCTGTGATGGCTGGGCAGGCCGGTGCACTCAGTGTGGCCGAGAGGAGCTACCCCACATCGGAGGACAGAGACAGCGGCTGAGAGTGCTGGGCTGTGACGGCGCAGGAACAGCTGAGAGGAGCCACCCTGCATCCGAGGTCAGGGTCGGGTGCCAGGAGGAGCCACCCCACATCCTGGGCCAGGGTCAGGGTCTGGGAAGAGCCGCTGATTGATTAGCACTCAGCACGGGTGGCTGTGATGACTGGCGCACTCAGCACGGCCGAGAGGATTTATCCCACGTCCAAGGTTGGGGCAGCAGCCAAGAGTGCCGGACTGTGATGGCACAGGAAGAGCCAGGAGGAGCCATCCTGCTTCCGAGGTCAGGGCTGGGGACCGGGAGGATCAACCCCCATCCAAGGAACAATGGCTGCGCTGGCCTGGGAGGGCCTGGAGGAGCTGTCCCACGTTGAGGGTTGGGAGGGGCGGCAGTGAGGAGAAGCCCTTCCTCCAGGGTGGGGAGCGGAGGCTGTGCTTTGCTGGGGCAGCTGTGAAAAGGTACCCCACGTTCAAGAGAGAAGAAATCCAGCTCCACCCACCAGAACTCCAAAACAAGCCTCCCTAACCA
>SJYA01000281.1:0-79856 GCA_006410615.1 Neotragus moschatus
GAAATCATCCTTCCTTCAGATATAGGGATAGTTTTAGTTGAATTTTACAGTCACATTTCTGCTTCAGTAGATAATGTCTTGCTGTGACAAATTAATTCCTGAATGACATCTTGTTTCTAACTTTGGGGGAAGAAAGTTGGGATAATGAGAAACACACACGTACACACACCCTACTCTGGGCTGTACTGATTTAAGTCTGAATTAATATGGACATGGCTCTGTCCACTTTCTGTCAACTTATCTTACTAGACTTGTGATTAAAGCAAGGTTTTGCCATTCACCATTTCTTCTGTCTCTCAGCTTGCCATGTCTCTTTCCCTGAAAGCACCAGGACAGAAACCATACATGTAGCCATGTTTTAAAGCAGCCTTCTTCTATATCTCTTGACTGGAATGCTGACTAGCAGTGGGCATGCAGCCCTATGAGTTCTGCTGCAAGTAACTCAGATTATACCAGAAATTGTTCCTTTAAGAAGTCAGGATCTCATTCAGAGCAAACCATTTGTAAACCATTTGCTGTAAAACAGCAAACTGGACAAAGATTTTAAACAAAGATATGAAAAGTTTCTAGCATCATCACTCACTCTCTTAGAAGAAGGAGCACAACCCTTATATTAAATCTCTTTTTAAGTGGAGAAGAGAGAAGTTGATATGTAAATCATCAACCACTGGAGAAAACATACAGACTTCCAAAGCATCATTTT
This sequence comes from Neotragus moschatus, assembly GCA_006410615.1. Taxonomy (NCBI): domain Eukaryota; kingdom Metazoa; phylum Chordata; class Mammalia; order Artiodactyla; family Bovidae; genus Neotragus; species Neotragus moschatus. The sequence goes on from SJYA01000281.1 coordinate 704, forward strand.
TCTATGATTTAAAATCTTTAAATGCTTTGTTATTGCTTCAGTATCTGTGCATAAACATCAGGATCACAAATACCCACTATGGTTCATACACACATTTGGTTTGTATATTAGATTTCTGTGTTTCTACTCTTCTTAATACACTCAAATCGCATTTCTGAAATATGTCTATTGCATTACTAGAAGTGGTTATATATTCAGGTTTTGACTATAAATTTGTTGACATATATTGATGATTCCTCATTTTCTTGCCCAGGGATCATTTCTTCTACTCATTTATTTTCAATCTAACTTTCTTATTTGACAGTATCCTGTGAGCAGCATAACGGAGCACTCCAAGCTCATAAGGAATGGTGTAAACTAATTAGCAGATTTTATGATGGAGACTGTTCTCCTCCCACTTGATCATCCTGTCTGGATAATGAACTTTGTGAAAACATCCAGCTCTTGCTACACTAAGGCAACAGTACCACTCAGACAAGCTCTCATTTTGCCCTTAAACTTCAGTTCTTAATTGTGGGAAGTGAAGTTGCTCAGTCGTATCAGACTTTGTGACCCCGTGGACTGTAGCCTCTAGGCTTCTCCGTCCATTGGATTTTCCAGGCAAGGGTACTGGAGTGGGTTGCCATTTCCTTCTGCAGGAGATATTCCCAACCCAGGGATTGAACCCGGGTCTCCCGTAATGTTGATGGACTCTTTACTGTCTGAGCCACCTACTGGTAATTGTGGACATGGTACAAATTCAGGAAAAAAAAAAAAAAAGTATGGGGTGAGGGACAGATTTAAAAATAAAATAGCCTTAAAANTGGAGACTGTTCTCCTCCCACTTGATCATCCTGTCTGGATAATGAACTTCGTGAAAACATCCAGCTCTTGCTACACTAAGGCAACAGTACCACTCAGACAAGCTCTCATTTTGCCCTTAAACTTCAGTTCTTAATTGTGGGAAGTGAAGTTGCTCAGTCGTATCAGACTTTGTGACCCCGTGGACTGTAGCCTCTAGGCTTCTCCGTCCATTGGATTTTCCAGGCAAGGGTACTGGAGTGGGTTGCCATTTCCTTCTGCAGGAGATATTCCCAACCCAGGGATTGAACCCGGGTCTCCCGTAATGTTGATGGACTCTTTACTGTCTGAGCCACCTACTGGTAATTGTGGACATGGTACAAATTCAGGAAAAAAAAAAAAAAAGTATGGGGTGAGGGACAGATTTAAAAATAAAATAGCCTTAAAAATGAATCTGAGTTAAGAAAATCTTGATCTTCTTTTCTTCATCTACTTTTGCAACTGACAAAAAAAAAAATAGCCCTAATAAGATGTGGTTGAATAAGACTACAACTGAAATCACAGTATATACATGAAATGTAGGGAAGTTAGAGAAAATTCCCCTACATGCAGGTGTGCAGAAGCACTGAAGAGTGAAGAGTTACTAACGAACACTAAATAGAATGTTGAATAGTTTGTTATGGGGAGAAGATCCAGAAATAAGAGTGTAAATCAGTGCTGGTTCATTACATCAGCAGTGAGGCTGGCAAACCCCACTGCTAAAGTCATCTTTCAACAGCAGGTATGTAGTTTGTCCACTCTGGCTTGTAGCCTCCTGGCCAAGGCATGGGATGAGTCCAGTCTTCATGGCTTCATGAATGACCACAAGTCCTCTCAAGGTGTATCCAAATTCTGCTGTCATCCTGCTTCCATTTTGGTCACATACTCTCATATTGGAAATCTGACTCCACACTATCCATTTCAATTTGGGTGTCATTTGCTTCCTGCAGGCACTATTTGTTATCAAAAACACCATGGTAACTTGGAAGAATGGAAGAAACCAAAAGAGAAAGTTCTATATATTTATCTTTTCTATGAAAATGTTTCTTGCAGTTTAATAGTAATTATCAAAGAAATATTACAATGCAAACAAAAGATCACCTAAATAGGTAAAGAGACATAGATGTAAAACAAGAATGGTTGAAATGCCCTCCCCAGTCTCTTCAGCATCCATATGATTAGTCCTTTATTCTTTGGGTATGCAGTTTGAAATATTACCCTCATACCTATGTGCATAAATATCCCTATACATAACATATTTAACAATTTACTTCAAACTTTAATATTTTCCAGATGATACCCTAGGTATTAAAATTTAAAGGTATTTTATAGCTCTGCTTAAACATAAATAATACATCTGTCTACTTCACTAATACTGAAGGTACATTTTTTTTTCTCATGATGAATATAGTCATCATCTATGGTGGATGGTAAGGGGCTTCCCTGGTGGCTCAGTGGTAAAGAATCTGCCTGCAGTGCAGGAGCTGCAGGAGACCTAGGTTTGATCCCTAGGTTATGAAGATTCCCTGGAGGACGGATCAGCAACCCACTCCAGTGTTCTCGCCTGGAGAATTCCATGGACAGAGGAGCCTGGCAGGTTCATGGGGTCACAAAGAGTCAAGACTCAACTGAAGTGACCTAGCACGCACACATGATGGACAGTAAAAAATTATAAGAATGCACTGTCATAAAAAAGCTATCCCCCTATATAGAAATGGTAGGAGATAATCTATTTCATAAAAATAGTAATTTATTCTCAATCTTCCATCGCTGGAAAAACCCATACTGCTGACCAATTACTGTGGTCCTGAAAAGCATTATTATTTTTATACTTTGGGGGCCATGCAACATGGCATGTGGGATCCTAGCTCCCTGAACAGGGATCAGACCTGTGCCCCTTGCATTGGAAGCTTGGAGTCTTAACCACTGGACCACCAGGAAAGTAAAAAGTCAAGAGACTTACATTTCTCATACTTTAGGCAAGAATCTTAAAGTATATCAGGTCTCAGATTATAGAAGAAACTCAAAAAAGGCAAAACACTACATTATAAAATGAACATATAAAGAATCAAAAGACAGCTTAGAGATGATATTACAAATAGGAAGCAAATGTATTTAAACTAACAAAGGTCAGGAAAAATATTTACTATCTTTATAGAAATATGAGAAAACAAGGCTTAATAACAGAGGAAAAGGTTCATTTTAGAACACAAGTTTTTCTTTATCGTAAGTTTAAATTTCACATGACATTGCAAACATAGGCCAAATATTATGAGTTAGAATATACTCACAGCATTTAGAAATACTGTGTTAGGATCTACATAAGTGATTCTGAAATAACATTTGCACTTTCAATAGCATTATTTAGGCAATAAGAAAATGTGCGGGTGCTAGGAAAATTCATGTTCACTGTAGATGAAAAAAGCCTGAAAGAATACATTTGTTGAAATTTGCATTTGGTTTGGAAAACTTCTGTTTAACAATTGAACATGGCCATATTTTAACTTTTAAGCTCCCACATGGAGAGAGTGTCAAGGCACTGCAGCAATTTACTTTTAGGGACATTATGCAGGGTTTTGAAATTCACAAAATAGGATATTTCTTCCTGAATTATTTTATGATCAATGTACTGTCTCTACACAAGGAAAGTTAAAGCTGTCTGACAACTCATAGAAACATCACTGGCTGTTAAAGATGTAGGAAATTACATAAAAGCATGAAAAGCACTGGGTAATTTTGCAGTTTCATCTCTAAACACAATTGTAAAGACATCTGTCTTTCAGTTCTTTCTCTGTCTTTCTTCTGAAGCATAGCCTTTTAATTCTTGCCCTTTTAAATAATTTTTGCCTACTGTAGCTTTGCTTCTTAATATCCTGGTTGATCTTACCAGGCAAAGAAAGTATTTACGGGGGATGTTGCTTTTATCTGTATTCACAGAGAATGCTAACAAATTAGAAGAAAGTGCCAGAGAACACCACATACCTTGCCCAGAACACTACAATGGCTTCTGCATGCACGGGAAGTGTGAACATTCTGTCAATATGCAGGAGCCATCTTGCAGGTAAGGTTTTCACCCTTTAACTTTTACATGCATAAAGTAAAAATATAGAAACTAAATTCTGGATGGCATTCTGCCTGAGTGGGTGATCAGCAGCCACACTTTTCTCTGCCTCTCCTACACACATACACATGCACAAGAAAACAATATCTGTGTACCTTCCATACCCAAGCTATGTAACACATCATTATATACACTCTGCTGGTAGAATTTTAAATTGTATCTTGGGCATTACAAGTTCCTTAAAGACACAGCCTCCTCTGGTTCATTCACTCTTTCCCATGGATGCAGAGCAGTGCTCGGCACAGATTAGAGACTTGACAAATTTTTCTCAACTGACTGAAAGAGGCCTTACTCTGCGTAAGATAACATGGTTGCTTGGGGTAGGTCATCTTTTCCAAAATAATGGCATGTACAAGTAGCAAGTGGTGAAACAGGCTGCATATTGCTATACAGGGAAAGGAGTGTCGCTCTCTGCGTCTCTCCCCTCCCTTCACCCCCTCCGCTTTTCCCCTTTTCCCCCTCCCTCTTCCTTCTCTTCATCTTATCCTTCTTTCTTCCTTCCACTTTCACTCTCTCCCTCAAAATCTGTCTTCATGATTTCCTTCACTGAACACACGAGCACCTGCCTTCCAGGAGAGCCAGGCAGACTGAGAAGTTGCTCCCACTGCTGTCATTCCCAGCAGAGTTGTCGTTATTAAACCCTTCCGATGCAGAAACCAAAGATCCTAGGATATAGTTATGAGACATTCAAAGTGACGTACTAAGACAGTTGCACGAAGTCAATGACAAGTCGATCCCCGTAGTGTGAGCTGTTTCCTCATTTCATGGTCACCTGCTAATTCCAACACTATCTACCTGAGCTTCTGATGAGGGCTGAGTGAGAGAGAGGCAGTCTTCGTTCTCAGATGAATACACATGGGCTTGTTTTGCTAAACCTTATTGCCTACATTGTAATCACCTTTTTACTACAGAAATTTCACTCTCTAACATAAGCAGACAACTTTATGAACAGTAAATTAGAGAAATCAGTCTTGCTGTACCTCTGGCCCTAACATATTTTTTAACACATTCTAACTGTTGTATAGAGAGTGCTTTATCCAAAAAATAAATAGCATTATTTTTTATACTCATGTCATCAGAAACATGCCTTTTCTCAAGTAATTATGTTGACTTAGGTTAATTAAAGAGCAAGTTAAATAAAATGTAAAGCTCACCTGAAAAAAATAGAGAGAACAGTTATTCCTGGGCTTCTATCATCTCCCCCCTATCTTCAAACTCTATTATTATAAGTATAAAAAGAAACCATATATCTTTGAAATGAAAAACAAAAAGAGATCTTATTGCAAATAAATATTTGATAAACAAATCTACAAAGTACTATCTTTTAAGAGCAGGAAAAGGAAACCAAAGGCCCTAATTTCAAAATGAAGAGAAATGGCCATAGGCCAACTATAAAAAGGAGTACAGCAACTTTAGGTAACTGGATGCTACCATTTATTCCAGGTGTGATGCTGGTTATACTGGACAACACTGTGAAAAAAAGGATTACAGTGTACTGTATGTTGTTCCTGGCCCTGTCCGGTTTCAGTACGTCTTAATCGCAGCTGTGATTGGAACGATTCAGATTGCCGTCATCTGTGTGGTGGTTCTTTGCATCACAAGGTCAGTAACTGTACTCAGTGGTCACCCACATAAAAGGATACGTCATTCCTCCTGTTTGAGTTGAGTCAGATCACTCTAATTTCAAGTCCCTTTGTGGACTCCGCAACCATCCATTCTCTGGAGTCCTATTTCTTCATCATAACATTTGAATAGCCAAATGGAAAGACAATGACTTTCATGCTGGAATGGTACAAATTATCTTCCTTATTTTTGCATTTTGATGAGGATTATTTATTTTCTAAGCAAAGGCCTTTTCTTTCCTCTTCTAATATGTAATGTCAGTCTTTGTTTAAATATGCTCTTTACTTTTAACTATAAAAAGTCAATCTTCATTCAGACTACTAACAGACTGTTTAAATGACCAGCATTTCCTTACTCAGGCTTCCCTAGTGGCTCAGAAAGTAAAGAATCCACCTGCAATGCAGAAGACCCAGATTCAATCCATGGGTTGGGAAGATCTCAGCTTGCCAAATAAGATCAGAATAGATTTTATAGAAGACCTAGAAAAATGTTAAATTACAGCTCTCACTTATAGCACTTATATTTCTAAGTATAACTCTCAGGTATAACCATTTTTAACTTATTTGATATAAATAACAAATATATTTTAATCTTAACTCAGCAAAATAACTTTAATCACAAAATTCAAAGAAAATAATTATAATGAGATGATCATGTTGTAGTACATGAAAACTTTTGATACATGGAAACACACAGCAAATTTCACAAGAAGCTTTCATATCAAACCCCAGAACAATCAAACAGTAATTATTTCCTGAAGAGTTGGGTTGAGAGAAATACAGAGATCTCATCCAGTTTCAACAGAAAAAAAAGAATAATTACTAATCTCTGACTCTGGGCTTGGAGTAAAGGACAGAGGCTGGGTAAGTGCTTAACTTCATTAGTGTGTAAATTCATGGTAACCAAGAAATAGATTCCAGACCAAATGTATATTATCATGTCCTGGTCTAACCAGAAATGTTACTGAAGATATTCTGTTCTGATCTGATTTCACTCTGCTCAAGAGAAGAGTTCCAAGGAAGTTTTTCAAGGTTTCTGCCAAATTCACAAGGCATTTAGACTTTCAATCGTTTGTGCAGCCCTACAGTAAATCAAAATGTTTCCCAAAAAATTATTTTCAGAAGACAAGAAAATAAAAGTATCATATCTGTAGAAAATAAAAGTCCTAATATATCTCAGTATCTGTATCATGCTATCCTCTTTGAGGACAAGTGTGGCATTTGCTCTTGAAAAAGACAAAATGTGGTTCATAAATCCTTCCCTGGCCTAAAGGCTTAAGGGAAGATCATCGACGGGAGCTCTGTGCTACTCGAAACCAAGTTGAGTTCATCAGCTCGACTCTCATGTTTAGATGCCAAGTGAGTCAATGGATTACATTAAAATAGATTCTGGGGAGTGTAAAAATAACTTAAACCAAAAACACTAAGTGTAAAAGAGAAGATAGGAGAGCATCTAAAACACAGGAAGCTGTGCCATATTACTCCAAGGGTCTTGAGCCTTCTAATATCTAAGCAATATCAGCATATGAAAAGTGAAATTCATATGTAATAGATCTAATCTCAACAATTTGATTTGCTACTTCATGTACTAACAAAAATGCAGAACTTTCAATGCTTGAGCAGATGTTTAAAAGTCTTATTAGTCGCAGTTTCATTTCCATACATAATAAAAACAACGGGGATACATAATACATAGAGTCCTTATCTCCCCAGAAATTGTGTGTCTCTATGTGTGCGTGTCTGTGTATGTGTGTCATATATGTATACACACACCCACACACAGTGAATATACATGTGAAAACTTTATGAAGAGGGAACAATTATCCCCATTTTCAAGACAGGCACTCTGAGGTATGAGAAGTCAGCAAGTTGTTGAGTGTACACAGGTGAGCAATCCAGGCAGAAATGAAGTCTAGGTCGCCTAATATCACAGCTTGTGCACTTCATTATCACTCATACTGCCCCTTTCACTGGTCATGATGTTTGTATTCTGCTATTCAAGATAACCTAAATTGAGCCCCACATTAGGCTGGCTACTTTTTAAGGGACACATCTGTTTTCACTTTCCATGTGAAAACAAAATCTATCTTCTTTTTACTTTTGAGAAATGTGGCTTCCAGCTCCGTGTTCATTTTGACAGATCTACTTCCCCCCAATCATATATCTATATACTATATACATCTATATATATATGAATATGCATTTTCTGATACTCTATAGGCTGTTATAATAGGATTTTATATGAACTCTATATTATTATTTTTATTTGTATCATCAAAGCATTGCTTTATCATAAAAGTACAGAGCTCTTTAAATAATTTGAGTATTAGCTTTTTATAGAAGCTAAATAATTGGTACCAATTTATGTCTCTAGCTTATACTATTCACATACAAAAATGATGTTAGGCTGAACCAAAACAATATCCCTTTTCATTACAGAGCCTATATTAACAGTTGGCTCATTCTCTGGTTGATAAGATTTAAACTTTTAGCATTGAAATGTCAATATAGCATTCACCCTTGAGATGTTTAAAGCATAAAGTTGTTGGAGACCTTCACCGTGAGGTTAGATGGGCTCGCACTTGCTTGATTGCATTGTGCTGAGTCATTCTTTCTGCCTTAATGAGTAAGCAGTTAAGGACTAGGTAAATATATTCCTCTTGAACTTCCATGTCTGTTCTTCAGTTCTCCTTAATAGACGCTTAAAGACAACTGCAAGGAGAAGCAAAAACAAACAAAACCAAAAACCTTTCCAAAATAATTCCAGCTTCTGCTAATAATAAATTCTTACATCGGAAATATTTTAATAATTTGTTTAATCTACAACTTCACTCTGTTTTTGTGGGACTGGACTTCAGGTAATAATAGCACTGGACTAAGATTTATAAACTTTCCAACCTTCTAGGAAATGCCCCAGAAGCAACAGAATTCACAGACAGAAGCAAAATACAGGGCACTACAGTTCAGACAACACAACAAGAGCGTCCACGAGATTAATCTAAAGGGAGCATGTTGCACAGTGGCTGGACTACCGAAAGCTTGGACTACACAATACAGTATTATAGACAAAAGAATAAGACAAGAGATCTACACATGTTGCCTTGCATTTGTGGTAATCTACACCAATGAAAACATGTACTACAGCTATATTTGATTATGTATGGATATATTTGAAATAGTATACATTGTCTTGATGTTTTTTCTGTAATGTAAATAAACTATTTATATCACACAATATAGTTTTTTCTTTCCCATGTATTTGTTATATATAATAAATACTCAGTGATGAGAAAAAATTGGCATTCTTAAATTTGCGGTATCTGATAACTGTAAATATAATCAAGCTAATACCTCTGTACAGGTCTCAGTATTTTATCTTTCTCCACATCTTGAGACAAAGCATTGGTTTATACAGGACTCAGTGGCTAGGTTTTGAGTGACTCCAAGCTCAAGAAAAATGATGGTTATTGGAAGAGAGAAAAAATAATTTACTTTATATCGAGTGAGGATAAAATATTTCAGATCTTTGAATCATCTCTGTTTCATCAACTTTCTTCCTGGTCTTCCATTTTCATCCCCAGAGCAGAAAAATCTCTGGCATATAAATTAAATCAAAGAAGAAGGGGAGGAAAAGTGTTTTATAACTCATAAAGGAGAGAGAAAAAAGATATTGGTTTTTATTTGGGAAATATCTTAGACTCTCCCAGTTAAGTGCATATATCTGAAAGGTCCTGAACAAGCTACATATTAGGAATGCACAGAGCACAAAATCTATTCCATTTAGGTGCATGGAATTAACAACTAGGGAAAAATTTTAATAACATCATTAAATGGGTAACACCAAATCATGAATTCTCAGAAGCACCTTGCTATATTTATAGTATATGGTTCTTTAAAAATAAGTTAGAATCATAACCAAATACCTCATGAATAACTTTATGGCTAATGCAGCAGCATTATTTGAAATGGAACTAAGATGATAATATTTCATAAAAACAGATAAATGTGTTATATATATATATATGATAAGAATGAAAATTAATCCCATAGCATATGAAAGACCTTAGTGGAAAATCCATATAGATTTTTGAGCATATAAATAGGCATGACCATTTTGGAAAAAATAAACTGTAAAAATTCTCAAGGAATAAGAAGAAAATAACAAATCAAATAATTGCCTTATTAATATTTAGTTTTTCACAGCTTTCTGTGGCTAACACAATAATCTAGCTTTCTTTGTCGCCTTCAAATGACCTCTGCATATACTGAAGGGAATGACACTTCTGTGGCCACACACAAAAAAAGGACAAACGTCAAACCAACACATTCTGAAAATAAAATATTCAGTGAAAAATAAGTTTCCTGAAGTGATATTTAAGATATTTGTTAAAACATTTTTTAAAGGGGACAGCCTAAATAGGATTTGGGACTCTGTGAAAAATCTGCTTTTCTAGGTTAGCCATCACTTGGAAAGGTGTAAATCTATAGGCATAACCATCATTCACATGTTTCCAAAAATTGGTCCTAGGCTATTTGTACAAACAAAGTCTATTTAAACTTCCACATGGAATTTTAGTTTCATCACCAGGTACAGAGATATAACTAGCTGTGATCACCTTTGTGTAAAACAGGGGTTGTAGCAAACCCTTCCTTCTCCTAAGGGAGGAACAAAAATGCAACATCACAGGGCTTAGCAGAGTTTGAAGGAAACACTTCCCCTGACTTTTACTTGTAAGAGCATGAAATGACTTGCTTCATTAAATATTGATACATTACTTTGCCTATCAAACGATCATAAACCTAAGTGTTAGAAAAGCCCTTGAGTTCATGATACAGTATATTCCTATTCACTTCCATGCTCACCCAACCCATGAAAGAATTCTTTTTAAAAAATGCATAACAAATCTTAAGTGAGCATATATGATGTGCCAGGCATTCTCCAGAGACTTCCCTGGTGACTCAGCGGTAAAGAATCTACATGCAATGAAGGAGACATGTACAGGAGATGCGAGTTTCATCCCTGGTTTGGGAAGATTCCCTGGAGAGGCAAATGGTAATCCACTCTAGTATTCTTGCCTCAGAAATCCCAAGGACAAAGGAGCTGACGTTCTGCAGTCCATGGGGTCGCAAGAGTTGGACATGACTGAGCAACTAAAACGTAATTCAAGGTCTTAAGGAAATACAGCTAAATATGACCTCTACTCTAAATGAACTCACAATCTCATCCTGACATAATCATCTACCCTCTTCTTGCATATATATTATCACTTGGAATTTTATTCTTGGTCAATTCTAATTTTGAGACCATTTTTTTCATATTGAGTTGAAATTTATTCCTCTATGGCTTCTACACATGGCTTCTGTTTTTCCTCTGGAGCAAAGGAAGAATGACTTATATATTTTAAAATATTAGGGCAGATATACGATGTTTTCCCGCTCACTTTGGCAAGTACGTTCTGACCCTTTGTAAGTATTTTCTTCTCCAGGTGAAATATCCTTACTGTTTTCATCTAATCTTCACGTGATATGGTTTCCACTGTCCCCTAGCATCTGCATCATCCTTCCTTTGCAGCTATATATCTTTAAGTGTATAGTTCAGAATTGCACAGTCTGCTACAGTTGTAGTCTGACCAGCACAGAATATACTAGAACTTGTAGAAAGCAAATTTAACTGAGAGTCATGATCTCTAAATGCAAATCCTACTTTGACCACAAATTTGGGGTGGAACCATGAGCAAGTCATCTCACATGTCTAGCCTTAGTTTCCCCATTTCTAATCTCTGAAATTCCAAGATTCTAGATACTCAGAAACCGGGCACTACACTTTTGTTATTCTACCTAAGACCACATTAGGTATTTTTGCTGCTCAACTTAAATTCAAAACTCTTTTTAAACAAACTGCTATTATGCCATATCATTCACTCATTCCTTTATTCACCACTAATTCATTCATTGTCCATTTATTATCCATTATACGTGTACTGGGCTTCCCTGGTGGTTTAGATAGTAAAGAATCTGCCTGCAGTGCAGGAGACCTGGGTTTGATCCCTGGGAAGGGAAGATCTCTTGAGAGCATAGGAACCCACTCCAATATTCTTGCCTGGAGAATCCCCATGGACAGAGGAGCCTGGCAGGCTACAGTCCATGAGGTCACAAAGAGATGGACATGGCTAAATGACTAAGCACAGCATATATATGTACTGGGCTTCCTTGGTGACTCAGTCGCTAAAGAGTCTGCCTGCAGTGCAGGAGACCTGGGTTTGATCCCTGGGTCAGGAAAATTCCCTGGAGAAGGAAATGGCAATCTACTCCAGTATTCTTGCCTGGGAAATCTCACGGACAGAGGAGCCTGGCGGGCTATAGTCCATGGAGTCACAAGATTCACACATGACTAAATGAAAATGACTGACCCAATACATGTACTGAGGGCCACCAAGTACCAGCACCATAATAAGCTACGAGAAGACAAAACTAATTAAGGCAAAGTCCCTGTCTAAAAGGGATCAAATCATCATAGTTCCTGGCCTCAAAGACCTTGCAGCCTCACTGGTGAGACTGGGAGGTAAATAGTAAAGTATAAAGAATGTAATAAAGGCTATGATAACTGCTGGTTCAGTGTCCTTGGGGACCCTGCAGGAGGAACCTCCAGGTTGAGTAATGTGACTCTTCACAGGCTGTGAGACACATAGGACGACTTCACCATTCTCCACACAAACCCTGACTTCTTGCTTCTGAGATCTTATCTACTTCTTTTGCTCTCTCCATGCCTTTCTTCTCTCCATAATACTCAGAGCAAGTAACAGCTTATCAGCAAGGCCTCTGTGATGTCCTTAGCTGTCGTCTTAACTCAGGGTACTTTTCATGTTATTCCTTAATTGTCCATGTAAGTCTTTCTCTTAGCCTGGGAACAAGAAGGCAGAAAACCAGTGCCCTGCCAATTATTTCCATTTACTGGACAAACACGCCTATGCCATTCCAGACACCATTCTAGGTGCTGTTCTGTAGCAATGAAGTGGAGAGATCTCTACACTCAGGTTCATAGTCTAGCAGAAGCGGAGGTGAGGATTAATCAAAAAACAGTCCACAGCACCCAGAAGCTAGAAAGCTTTAAACTCTATTTAAAAAATTAAAAATAGAATGAGGTATAGGATGACTGAGTTTGAGGGGGACTGGGTCCCTTGCAGGAGAGGGTAGTATTTACAACTTGGCCTCTGAGACCAGACACAAATGGGTCCCAGTCTAAATTCCACTTGATGCAAGTCACCTAATTACTTTATGCCTTGTATTTAAAAACCAAGAGAAAAATGCTTCCCACACTCGGTATAACTGTTGTAAGAGATAAGCAAGGAAGTCCATGTTGTGCGTGGAACAAGGACATATACAATGTGAACTTCCAAGGTACAGAAATTATTTTTTAGGGATATAATAAATATTTGTTGTAAAAATAAGAAGGAAAAACCATATGTCATCAGTTAAATAAGGCATAATGGGAGTCATATGGTTAGAATTAGGAGGAATCAAGCAATCACATTCACTCAAAGGAGCATTTCTTGTCTCTTTTAGGACAAGAGAGCTGTTTCTGATAAAACAAAACAATATAGAGTTAAAAAATACTGGTCCTCTTTTTTTTTTTTTAATCAAATGGGTCCACTGGCATCATGTCTGAACAAGAGGAGTGATCATTCTTTCACTTTAAAAGAGGTCTGATAAAGCACATAGTGTTAAGCCTCTCATGTGTTTCTAGGCACAGGATGAGTGAGTCAATATTGCAGCGACTTTGCAAGGCCAAATTCTTCAATTTCATGAATCCTCTAGGAAAAGTCAGTACAGACTACTGAAATATGACAGAGATTATCTCAAAGTCACATTAGACTCTCTACTAATGTTTATCTTCAGCGGCTACTTCCATTTTCCGAAACCATGCAGCACTGCACCAGCTGTTACTGTTCCTCAATTAGAGGAGATGTTTCACTTACATAATTAATCATCTGGATATCAATCACAAGAACCTTTTCATTGAATTAATTGGTATCTTGATATGAGCATCCATATTATATGAAGTGTGAAGGATTATATAAGGTAATGGTATTGTTTTTTTTAATAACCTATGCGTGAATATGTAAATGAGAAAGGCCCTTTGAAGGCAACATCAGGAAGGCGGGGATGATGTGCAACCCACCAGGTCAGAGTCAGGCCTTCTTCCAGCCTCAATCTAGACAAAAATCAGCTTTACTCGTCCTCTTACTTTGGGAATGTAACCAAACTCACTCTAGCATAAGAATCTAGTTCAGAGTTACTGAGAGTCCAGTATCAGGTATTACAGGAGAGGGGGACAGAGGACTGGGGCAGTCCTACTTCTCTATTCCCAGTGGTCCCACTGCCACTGCTAAACCTGCCAGCCTTCCTGATTCAGCAGAGGCACTCCTTCTACAAGAGGCTTTACCCACAGTGCTCTTGGAGGCAGTGGCTTCTCAGCACCCATCCTTGAGCAGTCAACCCATTCTGCAGGGCACATTTGGAGATGGTTCTGTGGCCTGCCTCCCCATGAGTGTCTCCCCTTGCCAGGCTTCCTCTCCTTCTCCAGATCCCAACCACCTTTTTCCTTCACCTCATGGTGCCTCCGTCCTCTGTTAAAACACTTCTCTGCCACATATCCCTGGACTTAGACCTTGAAAACAAAGATCTTTTTATAAGCCAGGCTATGAAAACAAAACAGAGAGTAATGACCCAAACTGTCACCACAGTACAGCAAATTAGTAATAAATAGATTACATACATAACACTTGGTTAACTGGCAAAATTAGAAAATGTAGATAAGCCAAACACATAAATTAATCTCACTGACAAAAGATAAACACCAAAGGGTTGACATATATCCTTTCAGATAATATCGGTGAATGCACATTGAGGTTTTTATAAGACAAAAGAATTTTTAATAAACTGAATGTTCACTAATAATAAGCTAAAGAGCTTCACAGTCATTTAAGCACAACTTACCAACACAGATATATAGTTGGCTCTTGTGTAAGTTTCAGTCGTGTTCAGTTGCAAATCAGTGAGCCTTCAAAAAGTTTAGATGAGGATCTCTAAGCCATCTGTTTGCATGCTTATCTTTCTTTCCCCTCACAACACGAATTTCCCACCATGTTCCACACTATTTACGAGGGACCCTTCCAGTCTCAGCACACATACTATCGGTAAGCTATTCTCAGTCTCCAAGTCCGTCCAAAGCATGTGACCTCATCTCCAGGGTTTCTCCTTAACTGTCCCTGTATCAGCTTGAATCTAAGTAGATCTAGAGATGCTAGACCAGCTTTACCCTCTCTCACCGTGTGGATGTTTTGTTTCTCTTTTCACCTTGTGGGAGCCTGGTAGGCTACATCCGTGGGGTCACAAAGAGTTGGATGTGACTTGGCAACTAAACAGCAACAACCACAAGCCTCTCTGTGATTCCTAGTCTAAAGAAGGGTTTGGCCATTTCACCATCATTTAGCTTCAAGGTACTCCTGCCGAAGCTGTTATTGCTACAAGAATTCACATTGCAGTTAAAGTCAGCTCATGAGGGTATTAACCTCTGTGCTGTTTCCCACACTGGACTCTTCTTCCCTCCTTGTATGCTATGAATAATAGGTCGCTCACTGGCCTTAACTGAGGCAATCATCTTGGTTCAGAACCAGCAAGTGTAGCATTAAATAACACTTTAAATACATTTAAATAACATTTAAATAACACATTAAATAATTAAAGATAGTACTTATTATTTTTTATTTATTAAAAAATACATATCCTGATTATATTGAAAGGTACTTGCAACTTTCAAACTTGAGCACAAGACTGACTAATTAAAAATAGCATAAGAATATTATATCACTTAAAGGAATGCACAAATTAGTGCCACAGATCAAGTGTGCTGAAGTTAGCTACTATAAAAAAGCACTGAATATTATTGGATGAATTAGACCTGAAAAGACCATTTGTTCTTCTAACAGGCTTTCCTATGTGGTATGTCAAGGGATTTCTTTATAAGAACAAAGATGAAGAGAAAATGCTATGGCCACTAGGGAACACACTTACCTCCTAATTACTGTAAAAAAAAAAAAAATATATTAGCTAGAAGTTACTTCATCTGTTTAGCTCTATAACCTCTGGACCAATGGAATTTCAAATAAGACCAGAGAGTGAGAAAACTCAGTATGGGGGATGGGGAAGAAGCAAAGGGACAAGAAAGCGCTGAGAGAGGAATAAAGGCTGGGGAAGGTAAGAGGGAAGGAGACAGCCAACAACTGGATTGGGAGAAAGGGGGCAGTTATGGGAAGAGGAGTGTAAGAGATGGTTCATTCAAATAGTCCTTCACAAAGAAGCGCATCTAAAGCATTTAAGCAGGACTACAGGCGTATGTGGTGGCAGCAAGCGAGCAGGGGGCAGGAAGGTGGTGCCCTGGGACGGTCTCTCGCCCTGAAGTCTCGAAAGACCAACCTGCTGTGTGCACCGGGTTGGGAGGTGAGGAGCTGGCTTGGCAAGCCAGGCAGAATGAGGCCAAGGCATTACGCCAAAGATGATTGTTCAGGCCTCTGGGTGAGGAGAAATGTTTAAAATAAAAGTCCTGTTATTTACATATTTTCTTCCTCACAATTCTTAACCTCAAGATATGCAGATCAGATTCTTTATATTCTGCTGGACAAGCTTGTTGCAAAGCACTGGATCTGCTCTCTAGATACAGAACAAAGGAATAGCTTATCCTCCCCACCCAGAGGCCAGCCCTCTGTCTCCTGCTCTAGCAGTGCAGTGGCCATCACGTAAGTGCTCTCTGATCTAGCTACACTTGCAAGAGAAAATCCCGGGGTCTTAAAGCAGCCCTGAGCAGCCTTAGAAAAAATGTGCAAAAAAAGGCTGGTTTGCTTCAGACCAGACCCTGCCTACAGAAGACAAACCATCTGTGGTCTGCCTAGGGAAATACAGGTCAGAACTGCCAAGAGGAGCAAACCATTGGAGAGGATTCTTTAGGTCTGAAAAGTTGAGTAGAAAGACAAAAATGATGGCTCTATAAAGTGGAAGTTAAGGGAGAAATAGGAAGAGAAGCCCTAGTGTTTCACCTTTTAGACTTTCTGAAAGCACATGGCTCCCCTCTTCACAGCACAGGACCAATAGAACCCAGTGACTTATAATTAAGCTCCCAGACCAAGCCTTGTAAACAGCCGGCAACGTTGTTGATGTTCCCCAGAGGGTTGAGACTTCACTGCGCCAGCATCCACATAATAACATTATATTTCTCTTTTAAATAAGATGTACACGAATGTTCACTTGCGCCCAATTACAGTAATGCATGATTTACATAAAATTAACTCTCCTGCTTAATTACAGGCATGCAGGGATTAAGGGAGAAAAGGCTTTTACTTTGTAAACATTATATGCTTTAATGCTTAGCATCTCTGTGAAATGCAGCTGGCCCAATTACAGATGAAGACGAGTTCCTTGGTCACTGGGGTTTACCAAATGTTGCCGTCCAAGGATTATGTGTAAACTGAGTCACGGGAGTCTCTACACAGTTAGAGCAGAGATCCAATTCTTCCACAATATGAATGATTTAATATAAACTAGAATGCTCTGTAACAAGGATCTAGGGTTTAGAAGTTTCATATTTAGTGCAGGATTTAAACTGCCTGGGTAAGGAATCTGCAAAGGGCAAGAGAACGAGTTTCTAGTTTTCCATAAGCAGTGAGGGAAAGTGCTTTCATCAAAGGACGATCCAAAGCTGCTTTGACAACAAAATGATTAAAGGCTGGCTCTTCTCTCATCTTACATCTGTCACAATTCTGCATTCCTTTTGGCCACAAACATGAACACAATTTTTCTCTGAATAAGACTTCAGATTGAACATTTACGGGGAATTAAAAGTGAAGTTCAGTGCAACACACACCTAAAGCATTCTTTTTTCCCTAGTCTCTGCCAGACCCAGTGCCAGAAAACTGGAATTGAAGAAAAGTCATTGAGCTGGCACAATAAGAAAATGATTGAAGGCAACAGGGATTGAAGTTTCATCGTTATCAGTTCAGTGGAGACGAGGCAATGCTTCTCCAAAAAGCTGCACAGAAATACCTCAAGGGGCCGAATGCTCACCGCACTGGCTGACCACAAAAGATGGCAATTTCATTTTGCCACCTTGTCAACTCTCTTTTCACCTGGTACACAGAAATGCCAGATACCATAAGAAAGGGTTTTGAAGGAGAAAAAGAGATAAGATAACCTGTGAGTTCCTAAGAAAATTCATGGAAAAGCAAGATCTTATACTCAGAGCAGATTGCATTTGCCAGGAACGGACCATAAATTGAAATTAGGCAAATTGGTTCCTATTTTCAGAAAACTGAAAAAGAGAGAAACCTATTCCTAATTCAGGGCCTGAGTTAATTTCTTTAGCAATACCTTTAAACACTATACATAATAAACTAGATACCTGTAGCATACCAAGGACTTGTATAGGAGGGTCATTAACCAAAAATTACATTTAACACGTGAGAGGTCGTGGTAGACTATACAAGATTATTTTACTTCATAACCTTTCCCTGTTTATTCTACAATAAAACATAAAGTATTGAGACTTTGTTTAAGTCCTGGAATCCAGAAGGGTTTCTATAGGAAAGATTTTCAAAGACATCCTTGGAGAGGCTGGAGATAGTATAGAGCCACCTGGTGATTTCAGGGGGAAAGTGGTCTGGTCATCTGTGTTTTGTTTCCTTCTTTTCATCAGTGTAAATTTTTCTGCCGGAATCTGAGGCTTTAAAGAAATTAAGCTGTTGATTTTTATTTTTTTCATTCTTTGAGATGAAGGTCTTTCTGTTCTCTTGGGTTACCATCTCCCTGGCACTAGCTGCTTCACTTTGTATCTGATGCTACAAGACATTCACACTTTAAAATGCATGAATCAGCCTTGAATTTTCCATCCTCTGATCCTTCATTGAGTTGTTGTTTCACAGTATCACAAAGCCTCAAAAGCTATGACTTGAATAGTGGCCACACTCAAAGGAACATTATGCCGGATTTGATCCAGAACACACAAAATCAAAACCTCTTCCATTTCAGGCAAAACCCTTTGTTTGACCTAACAGTAATGGAATGAAACTGTTCTTAAAGGACACTTTTGTTTCTAGCTATGTCTGAGGATTTTTTAAGAATTGACATTATGATTTATTGATTGTGATAATGTATGATGTACATAAAATTAGAATTCATGACTAAGTATAAAAACAAGACCCGCTTTACTCATGTCTCACTGCTCTTTTATAGGAGAGGTATCATTTTGGACACTTTATGAATACTATTTTACTTATTTCTTACAATAAGCCTCTGAAACATGTTATTTCTGTACCATTTTTATGATGAAGTCATTGTAAAGTAGGGCTTCCCAGGTGGTACTAGTGATAAAGACCTGCTTGCCAATGCAGGAGACTAGATATTCAGGATCAATCCCTGGGGCCAGGAAGATCCCCTGGAAGAGGATCTGGCAAGCCACTCAAGTATTCTTGCCTAGAGAATCCCATGGACAGATGAGCCTGATGGGCTACAGTCCATAGGGTTGCATAAAGTCAGACATGACTGAAGCGACTTAGCATGCATGCATGCAACTGCAGGCACGGAACTTGCAAAGTTGTAAATGTCCTGGTCAAGGTCACAGAGCCAGGAAAAGCCACAGTCACAATTTGAACCCAGATCAAACCAAATCCATTCTGCTCCTCTATAGCAATGCTGTTTCCATTACTTTTTGCTTTTCTTATACGATCCATATCAGAAGTCGGACATCTTTTATATTTACCTATTGACTAAACATTGCTGGTTTCAACAATGCTGTCATTGTTCCAATTATTTTGAAATTTTGCTACCAAAATTATACCTAAAGAAAACTTTTGAACAACACAAGAATATCTGTTTCAATATGTTACAAGAATACTGTCTTTAGGTTCCTACCCTTCTCTCCTTTCTCCCCTCCGATTCATTATTTCAGTCTTAAGGACTCAGCTAACCTCGCTAGCCAGATAGCTCTTTCTACTTAAAGTTATTCATGCCAAGGGAAAGAAACAAGATAACTTCAGATTTTTATAAATAACATTGTGTCAGACATTTTCTTGTCTGTCTATATATTTACTTAGTTTCCTATCCCTTTTTTGTCTCTGGCCCCTTCTAGCCCCAAGGGAATATTGAACTCATTGAATAAGAAGTCTGTCTTATTCACATGACCCCAGTGCTTAGAACAGTTTTTAGAAATTATAGATGCTCAATTAATAACTGATGCACAAATGAATGAATTAATTAAAGTCTTCTCTGAGCTTCTGCCAACCTACCTGGAATAACTGGCCATGTAAGTCAGCAACTATACCATTGTGGTATAAATCAGTAGAAGTTCAATAAGACATGTTCAGTTTGAAAGTTACTAGCCTCTGAAAGAGGCCCCAAAAGTCTAAGCTGATAGAGAGATGATGCTAAAAGGGCCCTTGAGTCTTTCTTTTCCCTTTCCCCTTTTTTTCCTTCTAGCCCTACCAGCTTCAGGCAGCACCCTGGTGGGGCAAAGGGTAGTATGGAGCTGGTGTGTTATAAATTATAGTCATTACAACGTGTCAGCAGCCCCCAACTGAGATCTTTAACTCATTGCTAGGAGAGCTTTCAAGGGCATCCATTTGCAGGAAGGTTTAGGAGCATTAAATGCCTTTCATAACCCACCAGGCGTTTTAACTCATGTGAGCCTGACACTTATTGGGTGCATTTTATCTCACAATCAATTTAATTAGGAGCTGTCAGATTAAAAATGATTTGTTGCTTCTGAAAGACACTAGAACTCTTTAGATTCATTTGTAAAAGCTGTTCTCTTTCCCTGTCTCTCATTCTGTCCTTTCAACACCTAGTACAAAGCAGCATGAGGGGGACAACACAGTGTGGCCACCTTGACTGACAAATAAAGGTGCATAATACAAGTCATTTAAGAAAATGAGTAAATGCTAATTGTCGGAATCTTGAGGTAGCATATACATACACTTAGACTGCTCAGAATGGAATCATGTTCTCATTTTACTTTTTATTAATATCCCTTATTTATGACCTTTTCTCAAAGAAGGGAAAGTTTTTAAGGGGCTCTGCATGGCAGAGATCAGAATGGCTAAAAGATGAACTGATGTGTAAGATAAAACTCAAACACAAATCTAAGCAGGAATATAGGAACAAGGGGTACTTCATCCAAAGCTACTGAGGTAGAAACTATAAAAAGAAGCCTGCTTTCCCTGAGGTCAGCTATAAATGAAAGAGATATATTTTTAATATATTACCATCAGCAAAGGCAAACAGAGAGCCCTTTCTGGTGAAGAAAGTGAGTACCTTTGGATTTCACCTGCCAAGCTTTATCAGAAAAAAACATTTTAAGTGACCTAATTATAAGGATCTATATAGCAATCCCTGCCTTTTTTTAAATTTAAAAAAAAAAACTGCTTAGTTGAGTGTTGTTGTGAGTGTTGCATGCTCAATCATGTCTGACTCTTTGTGACCACGTGAACCTCAGCCTGCCAGGCTCCTCTGCCCATGGGATTCTCCAGGCAAGAATACTGGAGTGGTAACCTTTCCCTTCTCCAGGGGACCTTCTCTTCCCAGGGATCGAACCAGCATCTCTTGCGCTGGCAGGCAGATTCGTCACCACTGAGCCAACTGGAAAGCCCACTTGCTTAGTTAATGGTTAATAAAAATGATTAGTAGGTAGAAGGCACATCTGTCAGACCCAAGATGTGCCAGAGAGAACAATCTGTAAGACATTTGGTTGGCCAAAATTTTCATTTGGTTTTTTCCATAAAATGGCTCCAGTAGTGCTTAGCTGTCTTTAACACCATTCAAAACAATTTTGTTGTATTGTGAGAGTTATCGTATAAATGTACATTTTTAAACTTTTCAAAATTAGTGCATTTTTGTGTAGCCATTTTAATAGCAAACATAGAAGTGTGAAAAAAATCAACATTTTGTGCATATTATGTTTTATTACTTCAAGAAAAGTGAAAACACAACAGAATGCAAAAGCAGATCTGTGCAGTGTATGGAAAAGCTGCAGTGACTGATCAAACATGTTCAAAGTGACTTGCAAAATTTCATGCTGGAGATTTCTCACTGGACAATGCTCCATGGTCAGGTAGACCAGTTGAACTTGATAGTCCTCAAATCAAAACATTAATTGGGAATCATCAACATTATAACACACAGGAGATAGTGATATACTCGAAATATCCAAATCAAGCATTGAAAATCATTTACTCGAGCTTGGTTATGTCAATTGCTTTGATGTTTGGGTTCCCTATAAGTTAAACAGGAAAAAAAACCCTGTATTTCCATGTGTGATTCTCTTACTTAAATGTAATGAAAATGTTCCATTTTTAAAACAAATTGTGACGGTGATGAAAAGTGGATACTGTATAATGATACAGAACAGAAAAGAACCACAACCATCACCTTCTTTGGTCTTCATCCAAAGAAGGTGATGTTGTGTATATGGTGGGATTGGAAGGGAGTCCTCTATTACAAACTCGTTTCAGAAAACAAAATAATTCCAACAAGTACTGCTCTCAGTTAGACCAACTGAAAGCAGCACCAAAGGAAAAGTGTCCAGAATTAGTCAACAGAAAACACGTAATCTTCCATCAGGATAACAAGACTGCATGTTTCTTTGATGACCAGGAAAAACCTGTTACAGCTTGGCTGGGAAGATCTGCTTCCTCCACTGTATTTACCAGACACTGCACCTTCTGATTTCCATTTACTGTAGTCTTTAAAAAAATTCTCTTAATGGAAAAAATTTCAATTCCCTGGAAGACTGTCAAGAGCACCTAGAACAGTTCTTTGCTCAAAAAGATAAAAAGTTTTAGAAGATGGAATTAAGAAGTTCCTGAAAAATGGCAGAAAGTAGTAGAACAAAACAGTGACTACCGTCATTCAATAAAGTTCTTGCTGAAAATGAAAAAGATCTTATATTTTTACTTAAAAACCAAAGGAATTTTTTTTTTGCAAACCCAATACTATAGGAGAGAAAATTCTTCTTAATTACATGTATTACTATTATGTGTCTGCACATTTATTATTAAAATTTGATCACTCTTTCCCTCTTTGGTATAAGAAAAGTAAACCAAAAGTCCAAGGAGATTTGATTGTGTTGTATTTGTTATCTGAATTGGGTCCATTCATATCTGTCCTGGGCCCAATGAACTACTCCAAGAAAAGACTATGGGGATAGAACTATATTAGGAGCTACAAATTCAGTACAACGACAGCCTTAGCTAACTATACAGGGACTTAGTTAGCAACTGCAAGCACCTCCATAGTGAGTACATGGAAACCAAGGCCAAATGCTAGCAGTGCATTTTTAATCTCTGAGTGGAGACTTGCTCTAAAAACAAAAACAAAATACAAGATCCATGAAGCCAAGATACCTATGAATAAGGCACAGTTTCCTTTCCTTTTTTTTTTTTTAAACAAACATGACTATAGTTTTCTAGTTAAAAAACAATGAAACACTTACATGATTTCTAATTAATTGTGGAAATTTACACTCTAGCACTGCCATGTTTTTTCCATTCTCAAGACTTGGGTTTGGGGAGATCTGGGGGAAAGGGTGATGAGAACCCAAGTCTGAGAGCACAGATACCAGCTTTGAGAAGGTGGTTGTTTTGCACAACCTTTGTAACATCTTTTCTGGGTGTTGTGATGGCCCAGCTATTGTGGCCAAAGATTACACCACAGTGGCATTTTTACAGCAGGATATTTTGGCAGGGAAGGCAAATCCTGAGCAAAGCACAATCTGCCTTCTTTTGTGCAGTGTTTCAGAATCAGTTGCATGTCTTAATCATTTTTAAGGTGTGATATAGTCTAGGAAACAAAGAGACTTGAGGATTTGTTCAATAAAAACCAAAGCTTACCAAATGGTGGGACAAGGCATACTGTTTAAGTTTCTGGATCATGTTTACACTTCCTAGGGAAAATATCCACTCTGTGAATTACTCTGGATACTCATACATCAGAAAACCACATTCTAAATTTGAGTCTATGAAGCCCTCAATAGTATATACCTGTTGAAAGCAAGACTGCCTGCTGCCGTATGTCTTGTTAAAGGCACTACAATCAGCAGGATTGGATTTATTGGCCATCTGATGAATATTTGAAAGAAAAGAAAAGAAATGAAGAACTCTCCCTAAGGAATCTCTTTACCACAACCTCTTGTAGTGCTTTTAAAGTCTTCTTTGGGATGAGATTAGAAACATTTCCCCCTGACTTATGGATGTCTTAATTTTATGAAACATTGCTCAGCTATTAAAACTTCGCTGAAAAGACAGTCTTCCCTCTCTCTTCATTCAGTATTGAAATAGTATCTAGTTAGCTCAGCCATCTTGGTTGTAAAATACAGGAAAATACAGCAATATAGCAAGGCAGTTACCAGAAACATCATGGTTATACACGTGTACAGTAGATGTGCTGTACATTCAGGCCCTACAGCTGTTAAAATGCTTGGTGGGTTCAAAATGATTATAAATGCCTCTTGAAGGTTACTTTCAAAAGTGAAACATCCCCAAAATTGAAGAATCATTAGGATCTTTGAAAAATTAAAACACTAAACGAAGTTCAAGGTGAAAGTTCAATAAGAATGAGAAATAATTCATGTAGATAGAAAAGATTCAAGGAGGTTACATCAGGTTTTTAACTATCCTAGCATTATTAATTTAATTTCTAGTCATTATGATAATACCAAGCATTTAGAATGCATTTAGTGTTTATGTAGATAGACTCACTCCTTCTCAAAATTACAATTTTGAATTAATATGCTAATAAAAATGTCACTAGAAAGTGCTTTTATTATTCTGCCAGTGGAATAACTGTTCCCTGTTTCTTTTTATAAATGAAATTTCAGCATTTATTTTTTGATCCTCCTTAGATTTTGAAAACTGTGATGTTTCTGTTTAAGAATTCTCCTTATGCTACATTAGTGCCATGTTCTTTGACAGCATCAAAATATGCAAATATAGCCTTTTTAATGGTGATTTTCATTTTGTTACTGTCATTTAACTAAAAAACAACTGATGATGTTTCAACTTATCACTTACAACAGTGAAGTTACTGGATTGATATTTACACTCAGAGCAGATGACACAGAAACAAATATGTTTGAACTACCATCCTCACCATGTTGATTTCTTCCTTAAAGGCACAATAGAGTTGTTGAAGTTCAGCCTTAGAGGGAAAATCAGATTCGGGGCCAAAGATGGCACATTACTACCCAAGGGGGAAAAAAAAAAAGGATAAGTGAGGTCTGCTGAATTTTGGAGATGCGCTGAGGGGAAGAGTAGGAGCAGGAAAATGGACTGTGAAGTCTGCAACTTCACAGGAATCGCTCCATTTTTGGCAATAAGAGCGCTCTTTTCTTGTTGGCCCTCCATCTCCCATACTGCCCACTTGGCTCCTTGCCTCATTGCCTACCTCTCCTTGCAGCCTCTGCTCTGTATTACACAGCTTCTCCATCTGTTGCTGGTTGCCAACCTGCTGCTTAGAAAACCCCAGAATACTCTTCACTGAATTATGTGGGCGTGGCCTCTTTCACAGCTATTTGAACTCAGCGAGGCAGGCAGCTGGGTGGGAGGAAAGCTGGAGAGCAGAGCTTCGCTAGGGCAAATGGGATTAGCTCAGAACTCGCTAGAAGATGTCATGTAGGAAGCTTCTGTCATTCCAAAATAATGAGAAACTGAAGAGGAGAACTCCTCTTAATGAGCCAGTGGATGGAGAATTAAAATGAAGGAGACTTTTCTCCTAGTTTGACCTAAGTAAAGACACCATCAATTTATTAAGCTCTGCTCTGCTTAAATTCCTGATGCTGGGAAAGCCAGACCTCATCTTCATAGGTAGAAAAAAGAGGTTTCTTTGAGGTCTCTCTACCCTCCCCACACACACTTTCTACTCAGCTTGTCTCCATTCATGTACCCTATTAGCAGGCAATAATAATCAGTTAAGTTCAGTCACTCAGTCGTGTCCGACTCTTTGCGATCCCATGAATTGCAGCATGCCAGGCCTACCTGTCCGTTACCAACTTCAGGAGTTCACTCAAACTCACGTCCATCGAGTCGGTGATGCCATCCAGCCATCTCATCCTCTGTCATCCCCTTCTCCTCCTGCTCCCAATCCCTCCCAGCATCAGAGTCTTTTCCAGTGAGTCAACTCTTCGCATGAGGTGGCCAAAGTATTGGAGTTTCAGCTTTAGTATNTCAAGAGGCAGGTCAGGTGGTCTGGTATTCCCATCTTTCAGAATTGTCCACAGTTTATTGTGATCCACATAATCAAAGGCTTTGGCATAGTCAAAAGATGTCCTGAAGGCACTACTAAACATATGCTTGAGTCCCTCCTTTCCTCAACATCACCATCAAAAATCTGCTTGTTTTTCTGTGTCCTAGCTATCACACTCCATGAGTAGAAAGCTGGAATTTTCATATTTCTACCTGCAAATAATCAACAAATGCCTACAGAGTACAACTGACTGAAGAAATCAGTTTTCTTTTAGATTTTTTGCTACCACTATCTTGACTACTTTATTTCTCATTGTTTCTGGCAGTTCTATTTTCCCTTAAGATAATATTTTTTTTCAGTTGTTCTTGAAAGGAGTGCTAAGATCCTGCAAACCACTCGACTGAACCCAGAAGCAGAAGTTAAAGCCTTTTATAACACAGAATTTTTGTGAATAAATAACTCTCAAGTATAAAAAATCAAGGGTCAAAAGACACAACATAGAAAATACACTATAAAAATAAATGAAGAAAAGAATAAAGAATGACCTAGATTTCCAAGCTGTCAAGGATCCAATTAAAAAAAACATGGATCTAGCTCACGTAAATCATGTGATCACCCTCAACATGTATGTGTGTGTGTGTGCATAAACATATGAACGTAAACATACATGTGCTGTGCTGTTCTTAGTTGCTCAGTCATGTCCAACTCTTTGCAACCCCATGGACTGTAGCCCACCAGGCTCCTCTGACTATGGGGATTCTCCAGGAAAGAATCCTGGAGTAGGTTGCCATATCCTCCTCCAGGGGATCTTTCCAACAAAGGGATCCAATCCAGGTCTCCTGCATTGCAGATTCTTTACCAGCTAAGCTACTAGGGAAGCCCCATTCTACAGTAAGCAAATATACTAATACATTTTTGAAAGATAGTCAATATTGGTGGAACAAAAGGAATTAAGATGCTTAGTGACTCAACATTTAAATAAGAAAACAACTCTCCAATACTGCTGACCAAATCAAGTTTTATTTTTACAGATTTACTTAGTTTTTGGCCATACCACACAGCTTGCACAACTTCCCTAACCAGAAATCAAACTTGTGTCTCCTGTATTGGGAGTGAGAGTCGTAACCAAAGGATCACCAAGGAAGTTTTCAAGTTTTATTTTTAATCCTAAGAAGTGAGTCCAACAAAGTTTCTTCAGGTGTTCAGTTCAGTTCAGTTCAGTCGCTCAGTCATGTCAGACTCTTTGTGACCCCATGAATTGCAGCACGCCAGGCCTCCCTGTCTATGACTAACTCTCGGAGTACACTCAGACTCACGTCCATCTAGTCAGTGATGCCATCCAGCCATCTCATCCTCTGTTATCCCCTTCTCCTTCTATTCCCAATCCCTTCCAGCATCAGAGTCTTTTCCAATGAGTCAACTCTTCTCATGAGGTGACCAAAGTACTGGAGTTTCAGCTTNTAATTTCCTTTCCATTTAGGTCACCCAGAGCGCTGAGTAAAGTTCTCTGTGATATACAGTAGACAGTCATTAGTTATCTATTTTATACCTAGTAGTGCATATGTGCCAATCCCAGTCTCCCAGTTCATCCCAATTCTCCTTCCCCCTTGGTGTCCATACATTTATTCTCTACCTCTGTGTCCCTATTTCTGCTTTGCAAAAGTTCATATATGACATTTTTTCTAGATTCCACATATAAATGATATTAAATGATACTTTTCTCTTTCTGACTTACTTCGCTTTGTATGACAGTCTCTAGGTCCATTCATGACTCTGCAAATGGTACAATTTCCTTCCTTTTATGACTGAGTAATATCCCATTGTATATATCTGCCACATCTTCTCTACCCATTCCTCTGTTGATGGACATTTAGGTTGCTTTCTTATCCTGGCTATTGTAAATAGTGCTGCAATAAATATTGTAGTGTATTTATCTTTTGGAATTATGGTTTGCTCCAGGTATATGCCCAGGAGTGGAATTGCTGGGTCATATGCTGCTGCTGCTGCTGCTGCTAAGTCGCTTCAGTCGTGTCTGACTCTGTGCGACCCCATAGACGGCAGCCCACCAGGCTCCTCCATCCCTGGGATTCTCTAAGCAAGAACACTGGAGTGGGTTGCCATTTCCTTCTCCAGTACATGAAAGTGAAAAGTGAAAGTGAAGTCACTCAGTCATGTCTGACTCTTAGCAACCCCATGGACTGCAGCCCACCAGGCTCCTCCATCCATGGGATTTTCCAGGCAAGAGTACTGGATTGGGGTGCCATTGCCTTCTCCCGCTGGGTCATATAGTAGTTCTCTTTTTCGTTTTTTAAGGAACCTCCATAATGTTCCCCATAGTGTAATGTTCCCACCAACAGTGTAAGAGAGGTAGAAACATTCTTTAACAGAAATCACACTATGAGCCACACGTTCAGTCAGGATAAAGAACACTTCAAATTCCATCTTGTGGTTTCACACATCTTGCAAAGGAAGGAAAGAGAAAAGGTATGCTTTGGATAGAAAATGTTATCCAAAAATAAACAAGTACTGCTAGGTGAGTTTGGATACTTGCTTATAAACGAGGTGAGTTGAAACACCTTGTTGGAAAGCCAAGAAAAATGTAAGCACCGATCAAAACAGACAGCATTTAAACAAAAGCCACTCATGCTAAGCTGGGAACATAAAAAGGCTATACAAATATTTTTAAATGTAGAACTTGCTACTCTTGAAGAAAAGGAATGTGAAGCAGGTCAGAGTCAAACTAAAAACAAATGGCCCATGAAGAAATCAGCAGAGCACCTCACTAGGGATTTCAAAGAAAAATGCAAACCCCAACCCCTTTAAGTATGACAAAGTCAGGAAGCCAGCTGGAAAAGGCCAAGGTCACTCAAGGATGACAAAGGGATGGCAGGGAGAATCACTGAATTGTTTGCCTCATTCTCAACTGGAGAAAGCCTTAAAGTCTCACTCCCATCTTCCTTTAAAGCAGACAAGTCAGAAATATTAAAACAAACAGTGGAAAATACAGGACGCTCCTATACTTAAGTGACAAACTAAATGTAAATAAATCACCAGGTACAAAAGACATTCACCCAAGACTTCCAAAGCAATCAAGGGTGAAATAAGTACCTGTTGGCCAAAACATATAACCTGTTCTTATGAATCCCACTGTGGGGGAAGCATGGCAGGTTGCCAGCATGACTCATGTTCACAAGAAGGCCTCCAAAGGAGATCCTGAAATAAAAGTCTCTCAGTATGGTTTCTAAATTTGATAAGGTGAAGGCATCTACATAAACCCTGAAAATGCAATACCTGGGGGAGTTATGGTTTATCAGAGGAAAAGTCTTCTCTAATAATCTACAAGGGGCATTTTTTAGATGATCCAGGATACTTGAACTGGATACTAAGAAATTTTCAAAATTTTGTTTTCTTTTTATGTGCTTAGCTGTTAGAAGTCAGACTAAGTATTTATGAATAAAATTTTATTTTCTTCCCAGGTGGCTCAGTAGTAAAGATAAATGGGAACTCTTTCAGATAATGAAATGTTAACTCTGGTATTCTGATGAACTAGTTTTACATAGCCTCATTAAAGAAAAAAAGGCAAAAAGTCAAAATCAAGTTTGTAGGTAGTATTAAACTCATCTTAGTAGTGATCCATCCAAACTTATAGGAAGGAAAAAGATGCTTAAAAAATACCTTCCAAGTCTGCCTAAGTAGAAAAAAATGATAGATGGATATATGGTTTTTAATGTGTAACAATATTAAAAGATTAATTTTAGAAAATAGTAATATAGGATTATATGTATAAAATATGACATCTTACTAATCACTCAATTCTTAGAAAAATGTTCAGGAAGAACCATGAACCATTCCTCCTAAAATAGCTTATTTTGCTTCTATGGCTAAAGAGAAAAAGAACACTAAAGAATCCTGGAAAGTGTTTTGGATATAAAACATTTTCAAGACTAGCTATGTCTAAGGCAGCAGAGTGTCTGCTTTGCCTGGTCCCCATATCTCAGTGACAGTACCACTAAACTAAATGACTCTGGAGAACAGCATCTAGAATCAGTAAGAGAGCTGAGCAGACTGTATCATATTAGATTCAAACAGTTAAAACTTGTTGGCTTAGAATCACAGAGTTTGAGTGATATTGTATGATCCATGTTTACTAAATAAAAATAATATAAATGGACTAATCATGACTTTATCAATACATAGAATTAAGAGCTACTCCTTGAAATGCTAACGTTTCAACAAATAAAATGAGTAAGATGCTCTTTGTGACCCCATGGACTATAGCCCACCAGGCTCCTTTGTCCATGCAGTTCTACTGGAGTGAGTTATCATTCTATTCTCCAGGAGATCTTACCAATGCAGGGATCAAATCAAGGTCTCCTGCATTGCAGGCAGATCCTTTACTGTCTGAGCCACCAGAAAAGCCCATACACTGAGACCAACCTTAAAAAAGATGTTATTCCCAAGAAAGGACTGAAACTAACAATGTAAAGGGATCCAAGGAAATTTTATATAATTTTATGTCCAATTTTATGTTCTCCTGAGAAATCTGTAACATATCAAGAAGCAACAGTTAGAACCAAACACAGAACAAAAGACTGGTTCCAAATGGGGAAAGAAGTATGTCAAGGCTGTATACTGCCCCTCTGCTTATTTAACTTATATGCAGAGTACATCATGTGAAATGCCTGGCTAGATGAAGCTGGCATCAGCATTGCCAGGAGAAATACCAATAACCTGAGATATACGCATGACACCATCCTTATAACAGAAAGCGAAGAGGAACTAAAGAACCTCTTGATGAGAGGTAAAGAGAAGAGTGAAAACTCAACATTCATCAAACTAAGATCATGGCATCTGGTTCTACCACTTCATGGCTAATAGATAGGGGAAAAATGGAAACAGGGACAGACTTTATTTTCTTGGGCTCCAAAATCACTGCAAATGGTATCTGCAGTCATGAAATTAAAAGATGCTTGCTCCTTGGAAGGAAAGCTATGACCAACCTAGATAACATATTAAAAAACAGGGACATTACTTTACTAACAAAGGTCCATCTAGTCAAAGCTATGGTTTTTCCAGTAGTCATGTATGGATGTGAGAATTGGATTACAAAGAAAGCTGAGCACTGATGAATTGATGCTTTTGAACTGTGGTGTTGGAGAACACTCTTGAGACTCTCTTAGACTGCAAAGAGATCAAACCAGTCAATCCTAAAGGAAATCAATCCTGAATATTCATTGGAAGAACTGATGTTGAAGCTAAAGCTCCAATACTTTGGCTACCTGATGTGAAGAACTGACTCATTGGAAAAGACCCTGATGCTGGCAAAGATTGAAGACAGGAGAAGGGGACAACAGAGAATGTAATGGTTGTATGGCATCACTGACTCGATGGACAAGAGTTTGAGCAAGTTCTGGGAGTTGGTGATGGACAGGGAAGTATGGTGTGCTGCAGTCCATGGGGTTGCAAAGAGTCTGACATGACTGAGCAACTGAACTGATGTCCAATTTACTTAGCATTGCTAATAAATATTTAGAAAACAAAACAAATCTCTCTCTCTCTTTTTTCTCAAAAAAAAAAAAAAAAGGAAGAAACTAAGAAGGGTTAAAGAAAATTACTACAATGTCTTTTGGTGCTTCTCTCAGAGTTGGAATGATAGTAGACTACATGGACAATTATACAGGTTTTACTGGTTAACTTCATTTTAAATTTACTGGTGTAAATTTTTTCCTCATTATAATTAAAAGTTAACTATAATGATAAACATATAAGTTATATAACTCGGTATTATAAACTATAACTTTACTAATTATGAAGATTTAGTATATTGTAGCACATATGACAAAAATGGGTCCATTAAAAGCCCCACATATTAGGTGGATGAAACTGGAGCCAATTATACAGAGTGAAGTAAGCCAGAAAGAAAAACACCAATACAGTATACTAACACATATATATGGAATTTAGAAAGATGGTAATGATAACCCTGTATGCGAGACAGCAAAAGAGACACAGATGTATAGAACAGACTTTTGGACTCTGTGGGAGAGGGAGAGGGTGGGAAGGTTTGGGAGAATGGCATTGAAACATGTATACTATCATGTAAGAAATGAATTGCCAGTCTAGGTTCGATACAGGATACAGGATGCTTGGGGCTGGTGCACTGGGATCACCCAGAAAGATGATATGGGGAGAGTGGTGGGAAGGGTGTTCAGGATTGGGAACTCGTGTACACCCGTGGTGGATTCATTTCAATGTATGGCAAAACCACTAAAGTATTGTAAAGTAAAAAGAAAAAAAAAAAAAAGGACATTCACATTAAAAATGAATTTGAGATGCTTTTCAAAAAAAAAAGTCCCACATATTTATATTATGATTTGTTATTTTCATACAGAATCTAATTCAGCAATGACTAGCAATTATAACTACATTATTTTCTTTAGTTTTCCCTTAAATGCTATAGTAATTCTATAAACATTAGCTAACTAAATTCTTTACTTATCCTAAAAGACAAATGATATTCTTATAAGAGATTATTATTTCAATATGTTACTCATAACATGTCCTTTAAATCCTAAGAAACTGTGAAATGGTTTACTTATATCATCCAATAATCAAGAGTGATTATTTTACATTCATAGAAGTTAGTATAAAATTAGTGTAAAAAAAGTTAGACATAAATGACAATAGAATGCTGTCCATTAAGCTATTTGTTTTTTTTTTTTTTTTTGGTTTTCTGTAAAATTACTGTACTACTTTCCAAACTTATAATCTGTACTGAAGAAAATCAACTAATAATCACAATCCGAGTAAAAATATTTTCACTCTATCTATGTAAAAAGATAGCATAATTTCATAATCTCTTTCAATTCTGCTTCAGTCAGTCAATCAGTTCAGTCGCTCAGTCTTGTCCGACTTTTTGCAACCCCGTGAATCACAGCACGCCAGGCCTCCCTGTCCATCACCAACTCCCGGAGTTCACTCAGACTCACACCCATCGAGTCAGTGATGCCATCCAGCCATCTCATTCTCTGTTGTCTCCTTCTCCTCCTGCCCCCAAACCCTCTCAGCATCAGAGTCTTTTCCAATGAGTCAACTCTTCACATGAGGTGGCCAAAGTACTGGAGTTTCAGCTTTAGCATCATTCCTTCCAAAGAAATCCCAGGGCTAATCTCCTTCAGAATGGACTGGTTGGATCTCCTTGCAGTCCAAGGGACTCTCCAGAGTTTTCTCCAACACCACAGTTCAAAAGCATCAATTCTTCAGCATCCAGCCTTCTTCACAGTCCAACTCTCACATCCATACATGACCACAGGGAAAACCAAAGCCTTGACTAGACGGACCTTTGTTGACAAAGTAATGTCTCTGCTTTTGAATATGCTATCTAGGTTGGTCATAACTTTCCTTCCAAGGAGTAAGCGTCTTTTAATTTCATGGCTGAAACCACCATCTGCAGTGATTTTGGACCCCACAGAAATAAAGTATGACACTGTTTCCACTGTTTCCCCATCTATTTCCCATGAAGTGGTGGGACGAGATGCCATGATCTTCGTTTTCTGAATGTTGAGCTTTAAGCCAACTTTTTCACTCTCCTCTTTCACTTTCATCAAGAGGCTTTTTAGTTTCTCTTCACTTTCTGCTGTAAGGGTGGTGTCATCTGCATATCTGAGGTTATTGATATTTCTCCCTGCAATCTTGATTCCAGCTTGTGCTTCTTCGAGCCCAGCGCTTCTCATGAAGCACTCTGCACATAAGTTAAATAAGCAGGGTGACAATATACAGCCTTGACA
The DNA here is from genome assembly GCA_006410615.1 of Neotragus moschatus. Taxonomy (NCBI): domain Eukaryota; kingdom Metazoa; phylum Chordata; class Mammalia; order Artiodactyla; family Bovidae; genus Neotragus; species Neotragus moschatus. Next base: position 34,333 of record SJYA01000281.1, read on the forward strand.
TACTCGTTTTCCTATTTGGAACCAATTCTGCTTACAGAGAAGTAAAAACTGTATTTGTGAATTTACAAATTATAAAGCCAAAAGAGGTTAAAGTGAAACTTCCTGTTCCTCTCTTGCAACTGATGGTGAGGATAGTTTCATCTTCTACTTCACAAGAGACAAAGGATGTCTGGTACCCAATACAGCCACACACTTGTCCAACTTGCCACAATGTACCTGATTCAACTTTCAGGTTCAACCTCTAGGCTATTTGATGAATGTCAGATAATTAGCAAAAACAAAAAAGCCTCATCATCATTATAACCAATATTAACCCTTGCCTAATAACCTTTGCCTTCATTCTATTCAAGAAGAAAATTATTCAGTAACAACAGCTAATTAGCAAAATATTAATCATCATTATTTCTGGTTACTAGTTCTATTGATAATTTTAATTTCCTTCTTTATATATTTTTATTTCAAAATTTAAAAATACAGATTGACTTATAATCAGGAAAAGCATTCAGAGTAGTTTTTAATTTCTATTTCATATTGGATTATGTGATTTACAATGTTGTGTTAGTTTCAGGTGTATAACAAAGTGATTCAGTTATCCATACACATAAATCTATTATTTTTCAAATTCTTTTCCCATAATGGTTATTACAAAATACTTAGTAGAGATTAAAAGTATTTTAAAATAGGTATCATAAATTTCCAGTTATATGATCTGGAAGGAATATTTAGAGTCAATAACATCTCACTGGCAAACAAGTTTTCAAGACTGTAGTTTTATATAATGACTTCCTGCTTTCTCTAAAATAGAAAATGCACTTGATTTCCATCCATTAGGAAGCTGTGAATCAAAGGCTTTTATAAGAAAAACAAACTTAAAAATTTAAAGGCCTCCAACTTGAATTTTTGATGAAGACATATCATCACTACCTACCATCCCTTATGACTGAGCAAAACAGACTTGGAGACACAGTCAAGCACCACAGCACACAGAGGAAAATACTGTTTCTTTGTCCAAGTGACTCTGCTATGTTCTGGATGACAAGAGGGAGTTTGATATTTTGAAGTAAAATGCCACAGAATCTCAAAATAAGACTTGAGGATTATTGGTGTTCATATACAGATACTTTTTTTTCCCCCTTAACCAAGGAAAATAAGTGGGAGTTTTACTTTACCTCATTCACTTAAGGAATCTCAATCAGTTATTCCCCAAATAGCAAAGTACAGACTCAGCAAAAGGACCCAAGAATTATATCACACATTGTTTATGGCTGAGTGAGCTTACAAAGGGCTGATATATGCTGAGCACACAGCTATTTGTCATGAAATCATCAATCAAATTCAGTTGATAATAGAAATCCCTAAATAAATGAATTATAGAAATCAATGAGTCTGCTATTCTTTCAGAGTTTAAAATAGCTGAAATATTTACCATAGATTTAAAAGGCAATTAAATAGTGGGGCACCAATATTCTCTTCATTTCATAGTTCTTTCAGTCTATAACTGCTCTTTTTATTAAAGATCCAAATAGACTGCTAAGACAGACTCCACTGGGGTCATCCCATGAATAACAGGAATGAAAGCAGCAGTTGAGATGACTCACCTACTCCACCAGCTCCTAATAACAAAATGAAATGAAGTTCCTTGGGGCCCAACCAATCATACCTACTGATGTTGGTCCAGATCTCACCCGTCTATTAGCTCAATTAGTAGCGCCAGAGGGAAAGAAAAAATGAAACCCCACAGGCAATCAAATCCTCTCACATTAGCTCTTAAATTTAACTTCACTTCTCCCCTCACATACTAAGAGTAACAATAACTCGGAGCCTCATCTTTCCTGTTTGCTCCATTACAACACACAATCAATGCCTGAGAGTCCCAGGTAACACTTAGTAATGGAGAAAAATAAAAGGTATAGATAATTACAAATTCAATAATATGCACTGAAGTGAGTGAGTTCATCATATTTGTTGGTATGAAGGCTAGACTGGCAAATGCAGTCCAGTGCTGGATGAAAGGGGAGTGCGTGTACTTGTATAACAAGAAAGCTTAATTTCTTTCATTCTTTGCTACATCATTGCAATAAGCTTTCCCACTTAACACCAAGATGGTAGTGTGTAAAGGCTGCCCACTCTGTGCTTAGCACTGGGTTCAGTTCAGTTCAGTTCAGTCATTCAGTTGTCTCCAATTTTTTGTGACCCCATGAATCGCAGCACGCCAGGCCTTCCTGTCCATCACCAACTCTTGGAGTTTACCCAGACTCATGTCCATCGAGTCGGTGATGCCATCCAGCCATCTCATCCTCGGTCGTCCCCTTTCTCCTCCTGCCCCCAATCCCTCTCAGCATCAGGATCTTTTCCAATGAGTCAACTCTGTACATGAGGTGGCCAAAGTACTGGAGTTTCAGCTTCAACATCAGTCCTTCCAGTGAACACGCAGGACTGACCTCTTTTAGAATGGACTGGTTGGATCTCCTTGCAGTCCAAAGGACTGTCAAGAGTCTTCTCCAACACCACAGTTCAAAAGCATCAGTTCTTTAGTGCTCAACTTTCTTCACAGTCCAACTCTCACATCCTTACATGACTACTGGAAAAACCATAGCCTTGACCAGACGGACCTTTGTTGGCAAAGTAATGTCTCTGCTTTTTAATATGCTATCTAGGTAGGTCATAACTTTGCTTCCAAGGAGTAAGCGTCTTTTAATGGCTGCAATCACCATCTACATTGATTTTGGAGTCCCCCAAAAATAAAGTCTGACACTGTTTTCACTGTTTCCCCATCTATTTCCCATGAAGTGGTGGGATGAGATGCCATGATCTTAGTTTTCTGAATGTTGAGCTTTAAGCCAACTTTTTCCACTCTCCTCTTTCACTTTCATCAAGAGGCACTTGATGAAACACAAAGGACTGGGTTAGGCACTAGACACACAAAGAGGAACAGATTCCGGGGCCCTGCCCAAAGAAGCTCCAGGGGTGATGGGGAAGGACATAGAAATCAGTCACTGCCGCAAGTGTGAGAAACATTATACTGTATAAGACACAAGCAGCAAAACAGTATCATTAATGCTTTAACAGGAAGGGATCCAGAAAAGGCCCCAGAGGAGGTGATTATCTGAGTACTGGTGGCTGAGATGTCTTTGAAAAACAAATGACATTTAGCCAACAAACAAGGAATGAAGGACAATTTGTGTAATGGTCATAGACTGTGCAAAGGCACAGAGTGTGGGGTAGCCTAGTATTGGGGAACTGTAAATAATTGGTTTGGCTGGAATGAAAAGCGAACAATAATAAAGCCTCTGCCCTCTGAGTCAGTATATCATCCATCCATCACTCCTCTGACTGGGGCTACTTACTGAAATGAGTCTGTTTGGACTCCCCCAACTGTGCAGTTTTAGTACAAACTGAAGCTCTGATTACCACTCCCAGCCACCTGGGGCTGTCATTCCTGGTTACCAGCAGCCATGCTGCGTGAAGCAACCTGTCGCAGTGCTCCACTGTGACCACTGCTCCACTTGGTTGCAAACACTTCAAAGGCAACTTGACCCTGAGAGAATCAATGCATTTCTGTGAAAATGTAATTACCAATAGAGCTTCCTCTACAGCTCAAACAGTAAAGAATTCGCCTGCAATGCAGGAAAAACAGGAGATGTGGGTTCGATCCCTGGGTTGGAAACATCTCCTGGAGGAGGAAATGACAACCCACTCCTGTATTCTCGCCAGGAAAATCCTATGGACTGAAGAGCCTGGCAGTTCACAAAGTCCATGAGGTTGCAAAGAGTCCTACATGACTGAGTACGGCACATATGCGCAATAGGGCCTTATGGCTGAAAATACAAATTAAATCTCTTCCTCCCTCTTATCCCTATCCATCTTCCTCCTCCACTCTCCAGTCAAAGATGCATTCTTAGTATACGCCAAAAAATAAAGTTTTGCCTTTCTGAATACTCTTTAATTAGAGGGATTGTGTTATATTTAGAGCTGTTCCTAGGTAGCTGGCAGACAGACTTACCTGTAAATGACTGATGACCAAAACAATCAATCAATGTTCATATGACTGGTGCAAAGAAGGCCAAGTGTGTAAGTGGATGCCATACAGAACCAGCCAACTGAGGCAAAGAAAAACACTGTGCATTTTTTACAATTTGAATGATCTGAGAATAGGATATATGAGAAATCATACACTAATATATTTATCTTTGTATAAATCCTACTTAAAAATAAAATAATGGCAAGGTATATCAATTATGAATCCTTGGCTACAAGAAATGGCAAGTTTATTGCCTAAACTGTAAGGAAATGTATAATCTGACATAAGAAGTGCAAAGTATCAAGGTAGATTAATTCAGTGGCTCAGTAGTGACATTCCTGTTTGCCTCTCTCGTAGTTATAATTTAATGCAGTAGCTTCAAATATTACACAATCACATAATATCCAAATGACAGACTGAGAAATGACAGCACATCTCTTTCTCGCATTTTTGTTGTATCTTTTTGTCCAAAATTGCATCGTGTGTCCATCCTAAGCCAATGGCAGTCAGTTCAGTTCAGTCACTCAGTTGTGTCTGACTCTTTGCAATCCCATGGGCTGCAGTGTGCCAGGCTTCCCTGGCAGCCAAGGGGGTTGGAATTATTGTGATTGGCTCAACTATGGACTAATGAAGATCCACCTCGCTGAGGGGCTGGAGAGGAATCCATCTTCCTCCAATAACATGAACTAAATTAGGGCTCTGAAGAAAAAATTAAGGGGGTGGGAAGATACAGGCAGGATTTGCTATTAAATAAGCAATCAGTAGTGTCCACAATGGGGCTTCCTTAGTGGCTCAGTGGCAAAGAATCTGCTGGCAATGCAGGAGGTACAAGAGACACAGGTTAGATCCCTGGGTTGGGAAAATCCCCCAGAGAAGGAAATGGCAACCCACTCCAATATCATTGCTTGCAGAATTTCATGGACAGAGGAGCCTGATAGGCTACAGTCCATGGAGTCGCAAAGAGTCAGACAGGACTGGGGCAACTGAGCATGAGTGTCCATGACAGCCAAAGCCTATCTAACTTCATTTTATTGCATGCAGTGAACTTCCAAAGTGTCAAATAAGCAACAAGTAAACTGCATTTTCCACAAAAAGAGGCCTAACTGTATTTACTTTTATGAAAGAAGAAACAGATAAATAATCCTTCAACAAAAAAGTAAGCAAATGAATGAAAACTAAAATAAGATCATAAAGAAGTTTAAGCACTATGATCTTTGAGAGAAAAAAATACTATGTCTGACTATCGTGGGTTATCATTCAAAAATGAATACTAAAATTTCAGTGTTGCATCCGATGCAGTAAGACAAAGCTCCTTCATATAATTCTTCTGTAGACAGTAAAGATTGAAAAGTGATCATCTTTAACACAAAACACACTTAAAGAAAAAAACAACCAGAGACTGAACTTCCAGCTACAGTTCTTATAATTACATTTGCTATGTCTGCAATCCTTTACTGAGACATATGCAGGTTTTCACCAAATCTTTGAGGATAATGCTAATTAATTTTTTAATTTATTCAAAAGTTATTTTGGTGGGCAGAATAGTTTAACTCTAACTACAAGTTAATACAGTTTTAAGAAATCTTTCTGGAATTCAGTGCCTGTCACACGTTTTGCATTAATACCATGTTGCAATATTTAAAAGTTTATTAACATAAAGTATTTCAAGCTATACATTTTTAAATTAATCTCAAACTAAATCGAAGATTACATCCATTAAGCATACCTTTAAGAATTGAATATTGGACATAACAATCATCAGTGGTTGCCTAGCAACCCTGGTATCAGCACTTATAGTAAGTCTATCCTAAACACTAATATAAAATCAGAGATGATTATGTGTCCACTTCAAGTCTCTGTTTGCTAGAAAAATGCACTTTTTCTGTTATTAGTGCTTCTGTATTTTGCTATCCTAGGGAGCTGAATTTCAGTGTACAGGTGGATAGAGGGGTGTCTTGGTCATTAAGTGATCATTCACTCTCAATGAGCAGTCTTAAGAATGGTGACTAATTACTAAAGTGATGATGCCAATCACTGGTCATCACAGTTAAAATGAAATTAATGTTGGATGAGTAACACAAGCCGTCTTCTTTTTTTAAGCCACGTGGAAAGAATACCTTGCTTCCATACATTCTAATTTCCAAAGAGAATGTAACATTAGATTATGAGTGCCTTGGGCACTCTCAAGGCTATCCTATTCTTTAAAATGCCTAAGGTAGGCCCCACAGTCAAAAAATGTCAACTCTCATCCCATGTTCTCCTGCTCAAGTATATTATAACAAATAACCTTTCTAATTCTGCATACATTCCTTTGTCTGTACATTTACATTACTGGAGTCTCCGGTGCCAAAATTGCCAAGGAGCTCTCTGAAGCACTGAGGCTGTGTGCTCTGCCAACTGCGTTTGGCTGCCTGACTTCTGGGCTCCCAAAGCTGGCAAGCTAATATGCTAATAGAATTCATTAGCCCGGGCTTTGACAGACAGTTAAAACAGGACTCTACATCAGCACTCCAGCACTGCACAGCCATTATGCCATTTCAGGAGGCACAGCTAATTCAAAGAAGATGATGACAGGGTTTGCAATCAGGGAACATTAGAGTGTCGGGCAGTGGAGAGGCTGAACACGCGAGGCAGGCAATCCTGCCAGCAAGCCTGATTTGATTTCTGGCACCACTGGCGTGCTTGGCAAAAAAGAAAAAAAAAACGGAGGTAATGAGATAAACTGAAATGCCAGGCACTGGGACTGGTCTTTGAAGTAATTATTCTCTGGGGTAACAAGGAACAAGATGAAAAAGCTTTCAGGGACAGGCAGTGGGCACCCGTGGGACCCAGTTTCCATTACAGCGTGACACTCGGCCAAGCAACTCTCTCTCCACTCTGGATTGCAGAGTCCTAAATAGGCTGTCAGAAGGGAGGGGAGATGGGGAAGGGGTCTGGGAAAGGAAATAAAACTGAAAAAAAAAAGATAGAAACAAGATAGAGAGGTTGTCAGAGCCCTTCAAGAGAGCGAGAATTAAGTGAGGTGTTTCAGAATCTCTGTCAAAAAGGATGGTAACGGACGTGCCTTTCATCAATTAGTCTGTACATTCAGCCCACTCTGGGGAGAAGGGAACGGGGACAAGGCGAAGGATACCATAGGCCCCAGAAGCCCCAAGAGCAGTAAAATCCCTTAAGATGTCGGGTGAAAACAGATAAGCCTTTGGCATTTTCCCTTTGGGGCTCTTGGCTCTGTCAGGTTGAGGACCTGAGTGAAATGATTAAGAGAGCACTTTCTGGAAGTTCAAGCCTCTAACCCACCGCATATAATCAGGCTCACCCAGCAATTCTTTATGTAGGAACAGGCCCCAGGCTAAAGTTGAACCAGAAATGAATCATTTCTCATTCTGCGGTGACTACTGCTCTTTCTGAATCAAATTGGAGGTCACTGGCTAAACAAACTGGGAAGCATGCATGTTACAAACCAGGAGAGTTATTTTGTGGGCACACACCTAAAGCTTTAGCTTTTTTTATATATCTTTACAAGGGAAAACATTCCCCTGCTGAAAAGTAAACACTACCGCAGGACTGACAACTAAGAACATGGATAAATCACGATACCCATGTCCAGCCTGGCTTAAGAACTGGGAACCAGGATATAATATTTGAACACAATCTGTCTGCAATTCAGAGGACCCGATCCCTGGGTTGGGAAGATCCCCTGAAGAAGGGAATGGCAACCCACTCCAGTACTCTTGCCTGGAGAATCCCATGAACAGGGCTGCTGGAGGAGCCTGGTTATGACTGAGCAACTAACACACACACACCATTCTGATTCCAGAGAAGCTGTATGTTCTAGTGGTGTACTTTCAATTCTTGATTTCTGCATATAACAAAACCTAATCAGCATGTTTACGAGCTATAATGCTCATATTTCCTCCAATGATCTTTTCTGGCCTCCCTCTCCTCTCTTCTTTTTATATTTGTTCTTGAGCAATAGCAGCTCATTCATTCCTGCAGTTTCAACCATCACCTCTACAGAAATTATGACCAACCTCTCTCTAAAACCTAGTTATCTGTAAATGCCAGGCCCACATCTCCATTGGCCCTCTGTAGGGCACTAATGATGTACCCAGAGTGGGAAAGCAATACCCTCTGATACACAGCCGCCAAGCAATTTCCGCAGGTCCATAACTCCTTCTGTGTTTCTGTTTCCGTGAACAACATCATTACGTCTTTATTCACCCAGTCCAAAACCTTGGAATCCTCTTCTCTCTCTCTCTTGCCTCCTACACCCAATTTGATGCAACCTTCATTGATTACCACTGTTACATCTCCTGCATTGACCCCTGAATGCCATTTCCACTGTGCAATTCTCATTTAGGAGCCACATTTTGAATTAAATGGTGTTTCACGGATAAAACTGGAAATATAACTGCCATAATATATATCTGCTTGCCAACCAACTTCAGCTCATTTCTAACTCTGTTTACAATACCCCAAATTTGTATCCGNCATTGATTACCACTGTTACATCTCCTGTATTGACCCCTGAATGCCATTTCCACTGTGCAACTCTCATTTAGGAGCCACATTTTGAATTAAATGGTGTTTCACGGATAAAACTGGAAATATAACTGCCATAATATATATCTGCTTGCCAACCAACTTCAACTCATTTCTAACTCTGTTTACAATACCCCAAATTTGTATCCAGTCTGTTTCTAATCTTGTGACTCTATCTCCATTTCTCTTATTATTTATTTGTTACCTCCAGATAGGGCTTCCCTTGTAGCTCAGTTGGTAAAGATTCTCCTTGCACTTCTATCCTCAAAACTTCCACCTGGAGCACTGCAAAAACTTCCTAACTGCCCTTTGTTACATACACTGCAAGAAGAGCAGCTTTTAAAAATATCTATCTAATCATGACATGTGCTGTGCTTAGTCATTCAGTCATGTCCTACTCTTTGCAACCCCATGGACTGTAGCCTGAAAGGCTCCTCTGTCCACGGGGATTCTCCAGACAAGAATACTGGAGTGGGTTGCCATGTATCCCTCCAGGGGATTTTCCCAACCCAGAGATAGAACCCAGGTCTCCCACATTGCAAGCAGATTCTTTACCATCTGAGCTAGATGCAGGGCATGACAGACCCCTACTCAAAAACTTCCCATAATGTTTCCATCTCAAGAATGGGTAATCTGGCATCAAAGAGACTCTGTAACGTGGCAGGAACCTATGTTCCCACTTTTCCTCCCACCACACTTACTCTGATACCCCAGCCACTCTAGCTGGTTTTCTTTTGCCAAACAAACTACAGTATAGACTTTTCAAAACAATCACTTCCCTCTGCTTGAAAGTGAAAGTGTTGGTTACTCAGACATGTCTGACTCTTTGTGACCCTATGGAGAGTGGTAGCCCACCATGTTCCTCTGTCAGGCAAGAATACTGGAGTGGGTTGCCATTCCCTTCTCCATGGGATCTTCCCAACTCAGGGATTAAACCTGTGTCTTCTGCAATGGAGGTGAATTCTCTACCCATTGAACCCTCGGGGTCCCAACTATAAATTTCTTCTTGTCACATCCTACCTCTAGATTGTTCAAATCCTATATCCCTCAGGAGGTAGTGATATTATGTCTTCTCTTCACCACCCACTCCCCTCTGTAAACTAACTGCTAACTCAACCATCCTGAAAAATAAATGAGGTTACATACATACATTTTCCCAGTATTCTCTTCCTTTGAAGAAAGATANAAACATGGAATGTAAAGGTATTTTTAACCATCCTGTGTTGTACACATTCAACTATTATCTGCCCTGTCAGGTTATAAACCCATGGATGTCAGCAATCTATTTCTTGAGTTTTGTTTTGTTTTCTATTCTTAGGAAGACAAAATAATTATCTTATATAGTATCTTGCAAGTAAAAAGATGCTTAATAGATGTGTAAATAAAAGAATCATGAATAAAGAAACCAAGAATCACCGAATGATTGTTATTGAATGAATGAAAATAATATGTTAAAGAGAAGGAAAGAGAACAAAACCATAAATGGACCATAAACACCCTAATGGGTTACAGTCATTGAACAGCTTTCTAATGTGATACACAAAATGCTTTCTCTTTTTAGTAAATAAGAGGCTATTAATCGAAGGTGTTTCTCCACCTGCTTACAGAGGAATAACATTTCAAAATACTCTCAAGTCACTTTCAGATTTTCTGTTCAGAGAGGGGCAAGCCAGAATGAACCCACACTAGGATGGGAATTACAAGGGCTATTCATCTGCAAGCTTCAGGACATAAACTGATCACCAGCTGGGGTCAGGAAGAAATTATAGAGTCTCCTAAAAGCTTCCTCCAGTGCCTGCCGCAGTGTGCGCTGCTGGAGTTGCAACACCAATACTGAAATGAAGCCCAACTGTTATTTTTTTATTGAGGAGCAATTCTTAAGGTTTTCAAAATGTGGAGAGAATACAACAAAGAAATCCGCTCAAACGGCACCAGCAGCTCTGCTGTTCTGGCTTCCAAACAAAATGCAGGCAGTGGGTGATGAAAGTAAAGAAAACTGTGACATTGTTGATCTAAAACCCACAGTGTTCTACCTCTGTGAAGGACCACAATATTTCACTGGAGGACCAGGAAAATAACATAACTTTCTCCTGAGAAAGTACATGGCACAGAAGGGCAAATATTTCATCTTTAAGGTCAACGGCTATATCACCGTCAGTTTTCTCACTGAAAAGCTACTTTGGTAGTAAAGAAATGCCCTATTTAAACGTAAAGCTTTCTGGCCCAGGCTAATCATTTCATTAAATTCAAATGGCTTTGTGAGATCATTTCACCTGGGAAAATAAACAGGATATGGAAGAGACAAAACTCCTTTCAAGGACGCTATGGATGCTTTAAAAACACATGGGAGACAACTGCTGATGGCAAAGCTGCTGGGGTTTATTTAAAGAAAAACATAATTGTCAGACATTGGTTCCAATAGCTGGCGTCCCAAGAATCCTGGATGACATATTCAAAACAAGCCTTGGTCTTTGGCTGGTGTGCATGCTTCTCCCGCACAGACCTTGCTGCTGATGTAAAGCTGCCTTACAACACATGCAGAAGCCACCCAAGTCCTTAACCTCATCCAAGCTCTTCACCCCCTACAGGGAACAGCTTGAGGTGCTGTGCTGTGCCCAGAGTCAAAAGTTCATTCCATCTCAGGGATACTGGCAGCCAGGGGCCCTGAAGAGAACATTGCCACAGTTAGCAAAGTCAAAAGGTTTTGCCAGATCCTCACGGTTTGCCTGAGATGTCAGTAAGAATGCTGTGACGAGAGTGCAAGCCAGGTTTCAGATTAATAGTGTTGCTATTTAATAGTGTTAACTGTTTTCAAATTAATAGTGCCTTGAATATACTGGAATATACTACAGATTAGATATAGGCACAGATGGTACTGAGCTATCTAAAGAAAAACAGAAAGAAAGAAAGAAGGAAAAGAGGGACATAACCTCAGTGCCACTCTCCTGGGCTTGTAAACTCATCCATGTAATAACTGTATATAGCATGCACAGAGGATAGGAAAACAATGGTGAACAAGCCTTGGTCCTTAGGCTTCAAGCGTTGAAGTAAAGCATTCAAACAATAAGCTCTTTTTCTTCCCAGCTTTCCCTAGGTCTCAAACTTCTGTCAGGTAAATGGGAGAAAATGACATTAAACCAAATGTGGCTATATGCACTTGCAGTGGAGGAGGGGTGCAGGTGGTGGTAGTGACGTAAGTCACCTAATCAGGGAGAAAGGAGAATAGGGGGATGTGGAACAGTTGGTGCCTTGTTTAGCAAAGTGCATCGGTGAATAACAGCCATGCAGAGGAAGCTCAAGCAGGCTTATGGGTAGGAAATGGAGAGAGCTGGATGGCTCAGCACAAACAAGTATGAGAAAATATTATTTTCCTTTTCAGAGTGGCTGAAAGGCAGCACAGAAAGGAAAGAGGGAGAGACAAAAAACATAGCAGGCATCTGAAATTAAGGCTCGGAGAATGGTAGAGGGACTTTTTAAAAAGCCCAGTGTTCAGTTTTAGATTATCAGACTACAGAATGCCATACAACTTTCCTCACTGTTGCCCATTTCTTCAGTGAAATGCCACTACACACAGCTGCTTCCAGGGTGATATTTTAGGAGTGTGAGAGAAAGAATCAAGCAGAAGAAAAGTGTCTTGTGTCTGGATTGATGCTGGGGCAGAGATAAAGGAACATTCACAAAACACAAAATAAACAATAAAAATCTAGCATGAGGAAGAAATCAGAGCCCAAGATGACAAGATGAAGCCAATTCCCTGGACACGTACAAAACTCCTAGGACAAGTATTGGCTTTTCCCTGAAGGTGTCAGGTGGCCATTCTTAAGAGCAGCAGGGAATATCTGGATTGTACTTCTGCTGGGAAGGACCATGTCTTTGTCCTTATGTATCACATCATGCCTCTGCAGGCACTGGTACAAATCTCCTAGGAAGGACTTACGAATGTGTGATGAATAATTTATAATAGTGAGATGAAATCCCAGCGCCTAACTACCGAACAGGGAATCAAAGGCTTCCCAGGGGCCCTCAGGTCTGAAACACAGGAACTGCTCTGCGTGCACATGAACGAGTAATTGCCCCAAGACTCCGGTTTCAGAGGCTCCTAGCCAGAAATGTCTTCCCTGTCAGTCTGCCCAAGGTGGAGATGCCCACCATTATAGATCTTACGGTAGACTTAAGACGGTAGACTCAGTAATATTACGTGTCAATTACAACTCAATTTTTGAAAAAGACAACAGATCTAAGAGCAAAGCTTCCACATTAGTTCCTTAAATCCAGCACAGAGGAAACCTTGTCACACTTTACGAAGCTTTTCAAACACACGCTCTTAGAAGACATGTTATCTCATTTCTGTTATTTGGATTTGAAAACAACAAAGACCAAGCTAGTAATTCTTTGGGGCTATGAGTGGTGTTTAAGGCAGAGCACCTTAATGTTAGAAGAAAAAAGAAAATAAACCATTTTTAAAAAAGATGAATATACTCTTACACAGAATTATCTCTGTTCCAGTGAGATGTTGCCTAAAGAAAAAGTTTTGGACAGTCATTCACTGATTTGCTGAGCATATACAATGCCAGGCACAGGGGATAATAATGTGAACAAGGTAGATGTAGTCTCTGCCTTCACGGCAGTAGCATTACCATGAGAGATAAAACAAGGAAAAGTGACATTCTGACACAAGTGGGACGTGCCAGGTTATGAGAATACAGCAGGCAAAGAGAGTTGGAGGTGGGGGTGCGGCTCAGATCCAAGGTCAAAAACAGTCTTTGAGAAAAATTTTCGTGTAACTGAGACCTAAGTGAGGGAGGAGATTTGGCTCAGAAAGAGGCAGTGAAAAACAAGCAGAGTGTTCTAGGAAGAGGGAAAAGCATGTACTGGATCAAAGCCCCAGATTAAGCCCAGGGTCAATCACCAACAAAGCAGTAACAACAAACTTTCTCTCCTTTTATTCAATGTAGTATTTTCACAAAGAACCTACAAAGTAGTCTTTAAAAACATTGTTAGGCTTACTTATTGCCTAAATATACTTCAAATTTTAAAATTATTTTTATTTTGAATCCCAAATGTGGGATCAACACAATCTTTTCGGTGTTTAGAACCAAGGAATGATAAAGATTCATGTTTATTGAATGCTATTTCTGACCCAGAATTTCCGAGTGTTCTACTACAGTCATCAACTCATTTAATCCTCACAGTAATCCTACTATTGTTGCATTTTACAGATGGGAAAACTGAGACAAAGAAGTAACCTGCCTGAGGTCACAACATTATAAAGTGACAAACCTAGGGTTTAAATCCTGAATAGTCTGGTGCTAAAATCTGTGCCTCTAACCATAAATTAGGTGCTCATACTGTTAGGAAAGTGAAGTAAGTTTCCTACGGCTTAGAAGCTTTATACTTAAAAAGCCAGGCTAGAGAGGAAAATGATATCATGAAGAGTTTTATAAGCCAAATCAAAGAATTTTAATATCTCATGAGAAGAATGGGAAATCTCTAAAGGTTTTTAAGCATGTACATGACATAATCAGAATTGCTTTGTACCAAGATCTCTCTGGCTGCAATGAGAATAAATGAGGGAGGAACAAGACTTTAGACAGGGAGACAAGGAGGCGATAGAAATATCCAGGTGGGAGATCATACCGCTTGATCTAGGATAGTAGCAGGGAAGATGGAAACAACCATACATATGCAAGAGCATTTAGGAGGCAGAGTCAGTAGAACTCAGTGACCAGCTGGTGGTGGTTGATGGGGAGGGAGATGTCAAGGATGAAGCCCACATTTCTGGGTGGATGGTATCTGAGGGCACACAGAGGAGAAAGTTAAGTGACAGACATGAGTTCATGCCTGGACATGCCGTTTATCCAGCAGGCACTGGCTAGTAGGCAACTGGATGTGGACATCTGAAGTTAAGAGAGAAAGAGAGTCATTAAAATCATTGGAGTAGATGAGATTCCCTCACCCCAGCAAGTGTGTTGCATGAAAATAAAAGAAAGCTGGGAAGAAAATTCTCCCACATTTAAGAGATTTGTAAATCTTGGGGGAAAAAAAAAAATAGCTGTCAATGTCAGAAGATTGGGCTGGGAAGGGGAAGAAGAGATGAGGCAGAAGAATATGGTTGTCATCATATTTGTCACCATTTTTGTAACTGTTGCTTTGCCCATAGCTCTGAACACAAACTGATTGATGGAAATGAGCAGAGAACCAAGAGTGTTTATGAAGAGAGGTCCCAGAGAAGGCAGGCTTGAGATTCCAGGTAGAGAAGAATTCCTTGGTCCAAATGAAAAGAGGTGAAAGTCGTTCAGTCGTGTCCGACTCTTTGGACCCCACAGACTACAGTCCATGGAGTTCTCCAGGCCAGAATACCAGAGTGGGTAGCTCTTCCCTTCTCCAGGGGATTAATTAAACAAGGAGGCCATAACACTGAATTGGCTCTAATGCTGAAGCAGCCTATGGAAGCAAAACAAAACCTAAGCCTGTAATGTCTCAAGCTTACAAATTTGAAATCCATGGACAGCCAATCACAAATGGCCAATGAAGCTTTAAGTTATAGTCAGTCAATAATTTCCCAGCTTTGGACTCCTCGTTTTCTCCGTGAAAGTCTCCTTCTAACTCCTCTTGGTGGAGTGAGCCTAACCACTTACAGTTGGGCACTACCTGATTGAAACTGATTTTTGCTCAGATAAACTCTTACCATTTTTAATATGCTTCAGTTTATCTTTTAACAGAGGGAAAGAGCAAGGATGGAAGACAGGCATTTGGTAGGAGCAGAGCAAGAAGCAGATGCCGTTTCTGAGTAACAGCTTCTATTTCCTCAGAAACAAGGGCAAGGTTATCTGCCAAAAGGAAGAGAGGATTAGGGCACGATTCAAAGTGATTGTTCTTCTTTGCTGCCTTCACGGACCATTTGTGTGGGCAGCTCAATTCTGTCCCTGAAATTGCCGAGTCACTCACAGGAGCTCTTCAGGTACATCCTGCTTGATTATTTTGGAAGCGATAGTTTAAATATTAAATGTCATGACTGAAATTCTGCTAGACAGAAAGGAGTTACAAAAGGAGATAATGGAGCCTGTCAAGAAAAAAAAAAAATCAAGAAATTATCCTATTATAAAGCTCTTTTCCGTTGGAATGATGAAATATTTCTATATAGGATGGATTTCAGAACCATCCAGCATCACTGTTTTTGTCTATTTCTATATTTATATGGGACCTCAGGAGTCTCCGCAATATCATATATAAAATTCTGCCATAAGATAAAAGGGCCAGCTCTAAACATTTGTGAATCTGCAGATTCTTTTAATCTCTCATATTCTATAATAGGATATTATAATTTNAGGATGGATTTCAGAACCATCCAGCATCACTGTTTTTGTCTATTTCTATATTTATATGGGACCTCAGGAGTCTCCGCAATATCATATATAAAATTCTGCCATAAGATAAAAGGGCCAGCTCTAAACATTTGTGAATCTGCAGATTCTTTTAATCTCTCATATTCTATAATAGGATATTATAATTTTCGGAATTTATTTAAATTTATATTTCAAATTCATTTTCATAAAACTTTCAACACAGTACAGTATGTTGCTTATCTATCCCTTTATTAGATCCTGTGTATTAAATTTAATTCAGAATCAAAAGCTTAAATTAACTTTTGAAGAATTGATATGCTCTCTCCTTCCTGATAACAAAAATTAGACAATTTACTAGATTTCTTCCTTTGACATTTTTAGAGGGAAATTCTTACATTTACTTAGAGCAATTCTATTTACCCTTGTAGCTAATCTATTCTTCCCTTTCCATTTCCTCTAGTCTGTAGCCTGAACTAATGTGCCCCAAATGGACAAAATTTGGGGGATATGTAATAGAAATAAAATAGTTAGAAGACCAACTTAGTCTTGTGGATAGTCAAAAGCAAGTTCAATTTCTTCCTGAACACTGTGTTTACCTGGTCTTCATAGCACATAATCAGTTTAGTTCAGTCGCTCAGTCATGTCCAACTCTTTGCGACCCCATGGACTGCAGCATACCAGGCTTTCCTGTCCATCACTAACTCCCGGAGCTTGCTCAAACTCATGTCCATTGAGTCAGTGATCCAACCATCTCATCCTCTGTCGTCCCCTTCTCTTCCTGCCTTCAATCTTTCCCAGCATCGGGGTCTTTTCCAATGAGTCAGTTCTTCATACCAGGTGGCCAAACTATTGGAGCTTCAGCTTCAGCCTCAGTCCTTCCAATGAGTATTCAGGACTGATTTCCTTTATGATTGACTGGTTTGATCTCCTTGCTGTCCAAGGGACTCAGGCACATAATAAATTGTTATAAACTAAATACTCTAACATCCTGAGCCTACATCAGAAAAAATTATCTTGAAAACTTCTCATAACTTAGATGGTACTATGTCCAAGTCTACTAAGTGGCATTCCAATCTCTTACTAAACTGCTAAACTGTACAATAATGTACAAAGGAAAACAAACAAAAGTATAATTCATCAGTGTTTTTTTTAAAGAAAAATTTTGGATCTAGTATTTTATCAGATATTCTGTTGCCCATTTCACTGGGCTCTCTCCCAGAAAGTGGCATTCTAATTTTTCTGAGGATAATCGTAGCTCTGCTTGCTCAGTGATTTTTATTCTTGTGAGTGATTTGTTTTAGTCAGTTTATACCATTCACATGCCTCAGATTGTTTTCCAGGAGCCAACCCATGATATTGAGAGGCGATACACATCTGGTACCTTTAAAAGTAGCATCTGCATTGCCTGCAATAATTAGCATTTTGCTTTACGGTGCATTCTGCTTTGCATTTATACTGCACCCTGAATCAAATGACTTTAAGACCCTGAATTAGTTAATCTATACAACACTGCTACCTTGCCCAACAGCTCAGAAAGATATGAAGGAATTTTATTCAAATTTAACCTAGAAAATGGGTGAAAGTGAAATTAGGCAAGCAAGGCAATAAAGCAACAAGCCTAGAATAAGAACACCTGGAGATGAAAAACCTGGAGCCGAGTCTCTAAGCCAAACTACTTCCCTAAGAATTCCTGAGCGCTAATGAAAGCAATTAACACTGCACACAGCTTGCCTCCCCGATATCCTGCNATGGGTGAAAGTGAAATTAGGCAAGCAAGGCAATAAAGCAACAAGCCTAGAATAAGAACACCTGGAGATGAAAAACCTGGAGCCGAGTCTCTAAGCCAAACTACTTCCCTAAGAATTCCTGAGCGCTAATGAAAGCAATTAACACTGCACACAGCTTGCCTCCCCGATATCCTGCCTGCTGGTGGACTCTCAGTGGCCTACATGTCATCTCCATGATAGCATTAATACAAAGCAAAAATTACTTGGAAGATAATAAAGGGTAGCTAGCCAACAGTCCCTCTAAGGTTTCCTTATGCTGAATGAAACAGGTATTTTTAAAACCATTCAAGAATACCATCTTGTTTCCCCACTGTGCCATGATTGTTTAAAAGCAAAAGATTTCTAGAACTTATAAGTATTCTGCTTTAGTTTTGCAAAAAGCCTAATTCCTCTCTCTTTCTATATACCTATCCATTGAAGAGTAGATAAAAGGGTACAAATATGTTCTGTTCTAATCTCTATAGATGAAAATTGGCAACTTGCTTCATTTTGACATGTGAAAGTGTTAGTCACTCAGTCGTGTCTGACTCTTTGTGATCCCATGGACTGCAGCCCGCCAGGTTCCTCTGTTCATGGAATTTTCCAGGCAAGAATACAGAGCGGGTAGCCATCCCCTTCTCCAGGGGATCTTCCTGACCCAGGAATCAAACCCAGGTCTCCTGCACTGCAGGCAGATTCTTTACCATCTGAGCCACCAGGGAAGCCCCTCATTGTAATATAAGAACAAGTAGCTTATTTCTTTACTGAAGTTGTAGGGTTACTAGGAACACAGAGTGCCTCTTCAGCCTCATTAGCTTTTCTAGAATGCGGGTTCTTTGTGATGCATTTGAGAATTTTCACTATGTTTATAGGATGATTTCACAACTTGCTGCTTAAAATATATGAGTTTTTCCAACATCATCTTTTCCCTGCTAGGTGAAGACTGTGCCCTTATCATGTACAAAATTTCCATTATTTCTTGGAGTCAATTTCTGAACTTCCTATTTATTTCTCTGGTCTATCTATGCAATGGTAGCATATTGCATTAAATTCTGAGGTTCTATAATAGGTTTAATATCTGGTAATATTCACTCTCTTCAATGTTCTTTTCCAGAATTTCACTAGCTACTCATATTTATTTTTCCAAATATTATTTTGCATCAGTTTGTGCTGTGCTTAGGCACTCAGTCATGTCCGACTCTGCAACCCCATGGACTGTAGCCCGCCAGCTCCTCTGTCTATGAGGATCCTCCAGGCAAGAATATTGGAGTGGGTTGCCATGTACTCCTCCAGGGGATCTTTCCAACCCAGAAATTGAACCCAGGTCTCCTGCATTGCAGGCAGATTCTTTACCATTTGAGCCACCAAGGAAGCCGGCATCAATATGTACACTTTTTAAATATAGTATTGATCTTTTCATTGGTATCCCAGTGTATAAATTAACTTGGTAAGAATGATATCTTTATTGACTATGGCTATCCAAAGTAAGATATATTTTTTTCATTTGTTCAACAGTTTTTGGTGCCTTTTAACAGTTTTTTAAGCTTTTCTTTATATAGACCACTCATATACTTTATTAAGTATATTTTTAGGTATTTTATTTTTATGGTGCCACAATGTATATAAGCTTTTTAAAAATTATATTAGATCTTAAAACTTGTTATTTGTACATGAAAACTATTGGTTTATATGTATATAATTTTATTACACTATTTTACTTAATCTCTTACTGTTTTAATATTTGTCTATTCATTCTCTTCAACTTTCCAAGTATAAATCATATCACCTAGAAATAGTAATTTTTCAACCTTCTTTAAAATTTTTGTAACTCTATTGTCCTTTAATTACATGAATTATTGCTTCCAGTACAAGGGCAAATAAAAGTAGTAAGAGTAGGAATTGATATCTTATTCCTGTTTAGAGTGGTTAGCCATCTAGGAAAAAAATATGTTCATATCTTATAAACTTACACATTGAAAGTGAAAGTGTTGGTCATTCAATCATGACTCTTTGTGATCCCATGGACTACAGCCCACCAGGCTCCTCTGTTCATGGAATTCTCCAGGCCAGAATACTGGAGTAGGTTGCCATTTCCTTCTCCAGGGGATCTTCCCATTCTAGGGACTGAACCCTGGTCTCCTGCATTGAAGGCAGATTTTTTACCATTTGAGCCACCAGGGAAGTGCATTATACAAGAATAAATTCCAAACCAATCAAAAATTTACATGTAAATAATTGAGCCATAGAAGAAAATATGGGAGAACTTCTTTATAAACCTAGTTTCAAGGATTTCTTTCACAATATTATTCAAAATGAAAAAGCCATTAAAAGTTGAGAAATTTGATTATACCTTAAATGATTTCTACCTAGAAATANACATGTAAATAATTGAGCCATAGAAGAAAATATGGGAGAACTTCTTTATAAACCTAGTTTCAATGATTTCTTTCACAATATTATTCAAAATGAAAAAGCCATTAAAAGTTGAGAAATTTGATTATACCTTAAATGATTTCTACCTAGAAATAAAATAAAAATAAGGCCAAAAGACAAAAAAATAAACTGGTAACAATAAAGGTATTTACAATTCATATAACAGAGAAAATAAAAATTGAAATGTAGGCCATATGATATACATTTTCTATTTTAAAGAATAATGGGGAAATAAGAAATAACTTATATTTGTATTTACTTGTGTTTATATAAATAAATTGCAGAAGAAAACACAATGAACTATTAATAACGGTTAACTATAAGAAGCGGAGTGAGAACTCAGTAAATTGGGGAGAGTGTTGGGAGACAGACATTTCACTATATACCTTTACTCATTCACTTATTCATTTAGGTTTTTTCAACCAATTAATAAATATTTTAAAATAAAGTAATGACTTCTCAGAAAGATAAGAACAGAAGAGCTGATCAAAATTCCTCTTTTGTTTCAACTGAAAAACAAGGAAAGTGTGTAAAGGGATTTCTCCCAGAGCTGGCCCAAATGAACAAGACTGAAGTGAGTTATCAAGAACTAACTGCTATAATCTTCTTTCTAAGAAAGCACAGCCCACAAACACCTCATGTTGCCAGGGTCACTGAGAGCCCTTGCTAAACTTCTGTGCAAACAGAAATCAGTATCCCCACACTGAGTCAGACCCAGTTCTCCTAGCCTGGGCAAGTAAACAATGTGCGTATGATAATTTTTAGATAATTTCTCTTCCCCTCAGGGGAGCCTTACTCCAGGACACATGGCTCAGTCAGCAAGAACATGAATTTTAGCCCCCACTCGGCCAAATGCCTTCACCCAACCATTCTGAGTTGTGAGAAAGTGAGGCAAGGCTCAGCGAGGGACAAGTCCACTTGGATCCCCTTGTACCACATTTGTTATGGGAGCAAAGGGAAAAGTATGGATTTTCCTGATCCCAATTTCCTGTTATGAATTCCCCTTCCCCAGTGTGATGGAATATGGGTCTAAATTGAAGAAGAGTTTTTCCTAAAAGGAAAGCGAGAGAGAGATTGAGAAAAAGAGGGAGAGCAAAGACAGAGGAAATTTAGGAAAAACAGGAACTTCCTGCCTTAGAGTCACTTTCAGTGTTTCATGAAAACACTCCAAGGCAAAAGTATGGGGCTGAAAAAATATATGAGGCCACACAAAAGAAAGCACAGACAGGCAGCTTCTCACCAACTGACAAATTCCTGACTGAGGCATTTTCCTAAAACAAAAGGACATTTATGTGGATTGACAGGCAGATAACAGAAAAATGACATCATGCACCAAAAGCAATGAACAGGTTAAAAGGAAAATCAGATATGGAAGTCTGACCACTAGTTTCAAAAGACTTATAAAGTGCTATCCCCTTCTGGAACTTCTCATGCCCCATTTTCCTCTCCATTCCTATCTGTCTGCCTGATATTCAAACTATTAGTATGAATCTCTATTATCTCTTTTACCATTAGATATAAAAGGAAGAGTGAAAAAAAAATCAAGCTAAACAGTGAGCAGACTGAAAGAGAATATATCATCTTAATTTTTGCTCAAATAACAGATCAAAATAGGCCTGCCTTCTATCAAAGATAAGTATACACAAAATAAACAGTGTGAAGTCCTTTGAAAAGTTTTGGCAAGAAAATAAAAATAACATGATAAAGCTGGAAGAGTATGTTTTTACAAAGATACGTTCCAAAAAGCAAACACCAAACATTTTAGACCGTTGTTTTTATACTATCAGAAATGAAAGATAAGATATAGGAAGATATTTTTGAAAGGGAATGACTATATTAGGGGAAAAAAGTAAAGCATGTAGGGTACCTAATAATGTCATAACAGTATTTAAAATAGCACTCACAGCTGTAGAGAGCTAAAGTGACCTTGCAGAACATTAAAGCTGGGATGTGGAGAGAGATTTGACATCTTCTTCCAGAAAGAAATGGTAAAGGAAAAAGAAATGAAAAAGTCAGAGAGAAAAGATAGAATAGAAGAGCAAGCAGCAGAAATCTGACATCTGGATAATTGATCTTCCTTGAGGAGAAAATAGAATAGCCCCATCCAAAGCCATTTAAGAAATAGGGATTTAGACTTCCAGCATTCCCCTTCAGTTTATTTTTGCTAAAAAACTGAATGCTAGCTCAAATGTCCAGTGCATTGATCTTCTTGCCCAGTTCGTGAGTTTATTTCCTCAGGAGCCAAGGATGAGAGTCGCCACCCAAATGTCTTGTCTTAAAAGAGAATAGAGTGCATTTATGATAGAAAAATAAGACCCAGCAATAAAATATACAGTGCTGATTTAAACAGTGGGCAGTAATCATCAAAGTGACAATAAGAACAACTTAAGTATACTGAATATTTTCCACGTGTAAAGCACCACACAAAGTATTAGCTAATTTAATAATCACCAACAGTAATCACCTCCTATGAGGAAACTATGAGGAAAGTATCATTATTATTATCACCATTTCATTGATGAGTAACCTAAAGTTTAGCAGAAGTTAAAGACTGCACAGTTTGGAGAAGGGAGAACAGAGACTTGAGTTGAGCTTATCTTTCTTTGGAGTCCATGCTCTTAGCCAGGACATCACCGCTAAGTGACAATGGTTCTGAAGGTCCAAGTTATCTTGGATAGTGATGTTTTTTTCCTAGGATATTCCTTTGTGGTCACTCCAGAGCCTGCAGTTTCTGATTTTTTCTAATGAAGACTCAGAAGAGAGTGGATCTCTGGTGTGTGGAATTCAACCCCTGAGGGCCTTTTGCCCAGTTAAGCTTTGATGATTTCTATGATGTACAGAAATTTGTAGCTTGTTATTGGACACAACTCCAAACTGTATTATCACTGAATAAAGCCCAATATTGAGTGTAAGTGCAACTCTGAACTGTTTCAAATGAAGAAGACCTAACAAAAGAGAGATGGGGGTGTGGGGGGCAGAGGATAAACAATAGACTATGAAAGCAAACGCAGCTTTCTAAGCAACCAAGCAGATTCCAGCTGATCGATAAACTCCAGCAGCCAGACAGGTGCCATCTGTACCAGAGAGGTCACTAAATATCCAAGGAACAATAAAGCTATTTCCAGATTTGCCTTTACCTTTAATGATATGTATTGATACCATAATCATAAACTTGGTTATAAGGGCCTGCTGCTTTTCATGAAAAATGTCAAGTAAACTCACTGAGTCAATTTGTAAACTGAAAGGAAAACACTGGCTTCCCCTAGACAAATATAATAGATCAGAAAAACATGTCGATAACATAATAGGGAAAAACAAACAAAAACCTCTCTTAAAAGAAAGAAATGAATAAACCTACAGAATAATAGGATATACTCGTACGTTTATCAAAACAACAAAATTCTTTAAAAAATAAAGAAATAAAAATTATTAGCACCTTGACATATCTTAACAAAATTACTGAATTTCTAGGAGGAAAAAGAACCCCCAAGTATCCAGGCATAAAAAGAAGGTGACCTAGAATAAGTAACAAAAAATCAGGCTGGCCTCAGATTTCTCTCCTGAAACATTAGATTCTAGATAAAAATGAAGCAGCATCTATCCTAAATGCAATACCCTTCTGAAGGCTCAGAGTGTATATTCACATAAAAAAGCTTCTACAGAGTCCTGTCGCACATATGAAAAAGAATAATATTGAACATTATGTTGGGTATATATATCAGCTTACTGCTTCTCATAGCTTCCATAGGAGGTGACATTGTTATTATTATTTTAGTAAAGAGGATGCTGAAGCACAAGTAATGTAGTAAACTGCCTGAAATCACATATCTAGAAAGTAGAACCCAAATGCTCCAGTTGCAAAATATTTACTTTGAATCATTACATTCTTTGAAATCTAACAAATCATCTAAAATAAAAGGAAATGAACAAGTACTTTACCAAGGACAGCCCTCGGACATCAAGGATATCAAAGTGGTCAATCCTAAAGGAAATCAATTCTGAATATTCATTGGAAGGACTGATGCTGAAGCTCCAATACATTGGCACCTGATACAAAGAGCCTACTCACTGGAAAAGAACTTGATGCTGGGAAAGATTGAGGGCAGGAGGAGAAGGGGGCAACAGAGGATTAAATGGTTGGATAGTATCATTGACCCAATGGACGTGAGTTTGAGCATACTCCGGGAGATAGCGAAAGACAGGGAAGCCTGGCATGCTATAGTCCATGGTGTCACAAAGAATCGGACACAATTGAGTGACTGAACATCAGCATTATGGTAAGTCCATCCTGGATAGCTCCTCCCATCTCCCAGGTTTAAGCTTAAATGTCATTCCATTAGAGAAATCTTCTCTAGGGCATCTTCCAGACCAGGTCTACCACTCAAGGTATATCTAAGAAATCAGAGTCCTTTTGGTCTTTCAAACAGAGGGGATTTAATACAAGGAATCCATTACAAAGATGATGAAAAAGCTGTGAAAGTAAATAAGGGCACAGGAAGACAAAAAGTTAGTAGCAGAGACTAATAACAGCATGGAGCTACTTTTATCTCTGTGCAATAAAAAGATGATGGCAACAAGCAGGGTCCCAGAAACCATGGTTTTTCAGAAGAAGCTAGCCCCATAAAATGAGGAACTCAGAAGAGACGGAGTTACCGCTAGAGGGACTGGAGAGGGCAGATACAAAAAGGGAGACTTTCACTGGACTCTCCTCCTGGCCACCTTCCAATCTCCTGGCTCTACCTCTCATGGTTGAACCTATCTGAAAGACACAGGATAAAGAAACCGGGATAATGTTCTTCCCTACTACAGAGAGCAGAACAGGGAAGGACAGTGAACAACTGCCATAAACTTCTCTGGCTGTACCACCAAATGCCCCATACTATCTCTGCCATAATGCACCCTACCTTGTATCCATTTGTTCAGTGCGTGCCTCCCCCACTGCTGCAGCCGTGGCACTGCCCCTTTTAGATCAGCCTGCTGGAAAGAACTTGCACCGTGAGCTGACTGCTTCCAGTTGCCACACCTACTGGCTCCACCATAGCATTCATACCAAGGCCATACTTTGCCAGAGCTCCTCTGAGCCAATGACTAAGCACAGCTGGGCTTAGTATTCAAGCTGGGCCATTCATGGACTTTAGGACTGATGTAACTCCTCTTTTTGCTTCCCATCAGCCTGGTTGAGACTTTCTCATGGCTGCACTGTAGACATAGGTTCTCCCTACCCTACTTTCCTTTCTTCCTGCAGCACTGTCAGGCCTGCGTCAAGGTCTGGGCTCTCCTCATCTACTCTGGTGGCTCAGAGGGTAAAGCGTCTGCCCGCAATGTGGGAGACTTCCATTCGATCCCTGGGTAGGGAAGATCCTATGGAGAAGGAAGTGGCAACCCACTCCAGTATTCTTGCCTGGAGAATCCCATGGATGGAGGAGCCTGGTAGGCTGCAGTCTACAAGGTTGCAAAGAGTTGGCCACAACTGAGCGAGTTCACTTCACTTCACATCTCACTCCCTTCTCCCGCAATCCCTCACAGGTATTTCCTCCAACCTCTTGAACTTCTAATTCCATCTTGGCATGTGCTTGCCTAGAAAATCCACCAAACTATTATTGTTCAATTGCCAAGTTGTGTCCAACTCTTTGTGACCCCATGGACTCCAGCAGGCCAAGCTTCCCTGTCCATCATCACCTCCCAGAGCTTGCTTAAACTCCATGTCCATTGAGTTGGTGATGCCATCCAACCATCTCATCCTCTGTCATCCTCCTCTCCCTCTGCCCTCAGTATTTCCCAGCTTGAGGGTCTTCTCCAATGACTCAGCTCTTCACATCAGGTGGCCAAGTATTGGAACTTCAGCTTCAACATCACTCCTTCCAAAGAATATTCAGGGTTCATTTCCTTTAGGATTTGACTGGTCCTTGCTTCTCAAGAGACTCTCAAAAAGTTTGTGCAGGTTTTTCTGTACCACCTTACAGTAAAACCCAAATAAACTTTTTGGTTAACCCAATAAAACCTCCCAGAGTGGAGAAAATGTGTAGATCTTGTTCATTTATACAGTCCCATCACCCAGTATAATACCCGGTACAGAGCTGGCACTCACTACATATTTAATGAATAATTGTTAAATGTTTGAAGAACTAAATTGACACCACACAATATATTTTTAGCAATAAGCATTAATCATGGACAGATTTGAAACAAGCAGTAAATAACTTGCCTTCAGATGTGGATTCATTATGAGTCATCCTGCAGTTTACAGCTTGCTCTCAAACAAAAAGAGTTCTGGTATTAATCACTGAAGTGAATAATACACTAACATTCCTGGACTTGACACAAGGCATAGCTCCTAGAATTCTTCCTTGGTTTCCAAGTAAAGCAAATAACTTTTAGGTTGGTATTTCAAATTTTTCAGATTTTCACTATTCACTGAGAGATGCATGTGTTCAGCAGATAGACAACAAAGAATCCAGACTTCATAAGGGCAGAAGACAAGATTATTAACAGGATTATTCTTGTAGTCAGGGAACTGAACACCATAGAATCCAATTTAACTGTCCCTCTCCCTGTTGGCCCCTTATTTGAATCCCATTCTTTTTTTTTTTCCTTTTTTCAGAAGGGAAAACATTTAAAATTTCTGACTCCAAGCTGAGATTACTAAAAATCAAGCACACAGTGCTACAGAAGGCTAGCAATTTTCTTTCATCTTTCTTCACAAAACCAAGAGCAAGATAAGAAGATAGGATGTCTAGAGAAATAATAGGCATTGTGTTAAGTGCCAGCCTCTCTAAAAAATCTTCCTTTGCCACTAGGATTAACTCCTTCTTAAGACAAAAGTCTGATCCAGGCAAATACTTATGTGCTTCTGTATAAAATTTCTGAAAAAGTCTAGGCTTTCTTTGCACAAAGGATATGCAGCCATTCCGCTTCCATGTCTATTATGTTTCTGAAATTAATTACATAAAATAAGAAAAAACCACAATTCTTCCCTTTCGTCCATATTTCTTATAAATTGGTAGGTAAATCCACAGGTTTAATGCGATTCAGTTTTTACTGTCAAGATTGCTTTAGAAAGGATGCCGTGAACTTCCACTAGGAGGCACTTCATGTGTGATCATTGTCTGCTTTATGATGGGAGCAAACTCTGGTGCTCAACATCCTGCTACATCCAACAAGCTGGAGACACAAAATATTACTGTAATATTGTTTTTCTTCATTTATGAACTATAGCATTTTATAAAAAGAAACCAGCTCATCAGTAATGTGATTATCTTAGGTGCAGTTAGTATAGAAAAGGCAGAATAAAAGCTTTACTCTATTAATTTACTTACCAGCTTTTAAAATAATGAATTGGATTCAGATGATCCTCCTCAGATGACTAATAATCTTTTTATTTTAAAGTCTTTCTTAATTTATTTATTTAAATGTATTTGATATGTTTTAATCCATTGCAACTATTATCTTTATTCATGCCCAAATTAGGCCATCTTTAACCAGAGTCTTTTTGAAACAATCCCAGTAGTCTTTGATAGTGGATTTACCTTCAGATATGACAAGATTTCTGTGCTCATTTGTGCATTTTCTACCCCAAATCTGAAATCAGCCTCTTCTCCAAGAAGTTATGGCTTATGCATAGGGGGAAATGTGAGCTGAGGTGGTCATTTGCTGCTTGGGTTGGTCACTATTCTAGGCATTTATAGGGAACAAAATTAGGAAATATGTAATTTGGAAAAAGGATAAAATATATCATGTGTCCATACCTCAGTGATAGTCCACCTCAAATTCAGGACTAATGGGTTTTTACAAGTCTTGCATTATAAACTGACTATTAAGGCATACAATCAAAAAAACTCTGATGATGGAAAAATAGGACCATTTTGTTTCTTTGAGAAAGATAAAGACAGACAAAGGAGAAACTTATTGACTAGAAGAGACCTAAAACACACCTACTGGAATGGTTATTATCAAAAACAAAAAAATTTTAGTGTAGAGATGGACATTTACCAGCAGACCTGACACCTCTCCTCCCACCTAGGAGGAAGGAATGAATATAGCCCTCAGAGCCCAATATTTCAAATACTCTAATGTTGCACATTTTTTCATTTTAGATTTTAAAAAATAAAATTCTACTGATCATGTTAAAAATATATAACAACATAACAAGTATCGGTGAGGATATGGAGAAAGTGGAACTTTTATATACTGTTATTTGATGTTGTCCAGTTGCTAAGTCGTGTCCAGTGCTTTGGACCCCATGGACTGCAACATACCAGGCTTCCCTGTCCTTCACTATTTCCTGGAGTTTGCTCAAACTTGTCCATTGAGTCCATGATGCCATCCAGCCATCTCATCCTCTGTCACCCCCTTCTCCTCCTAGCCTCAATCTTTCCCAGTGTCAGGCTTTTTTTCTAATATGTTGGCTCAATCAGTCAGCTTTTCACATCAGGTGGCCAAAGTATTGTTGGTGGGAATGTAAAAATGGAATAACCATTTGATCCAGCAATTCCACTTTGGGGCATAAATCTAAAAGAATTGAAGGTCAGGTCCCAAGGAGATGTTCATACACCCATATCCATAGCAGCATTATTCTCAATAACCCAAAGGTAGAGACAATTCAAGTGTCCACCATAAATAAATGGATAAATAAAATGTAGTATATACATACAATGGACTAGTATTCTGTGTTAAAAAGGAAGGAAGTTCTGGCACATACTGTAACACAGATGAAATCTGAGGACATCATGCAAAGTATAAGTCAGTTACCAAAGGACACATACTGTGTGACGTACCTAGAGTAGTCAAATTCATAGAAACAGAGTAGAATGGAGGTGCCAGAGGTTGGGGAGGAGGGAGGAATGAAGGATTATTGTTTAATGGACATAGAGTCTCAGTTTTACAAGATGAAAAGAGTTTTGGAAATAGATGGAGATGATGGCTGTACAATGTGAATTGAACTTAACAGAACAGAACTGCACATTTAAAAATGGTTAAGATGGTATAAGCTTTAGGTTATATGTATTTGACCACAATTTTCAAAAGAAGAACTTATTATAGCAACAAACTATAATTAACGTTATTTGGATCCAGATTCAGTATTTAAAAACAGAAAGGTATCACAGTGTTTATTCCCCAAGGGCTTGAGCTGTCACTTTGGAAAGTAGAATTGTAGGAAGGGAAAAGTATCACTGGAAAGGAGGAAAACCTGCCATAAAGTTGCATCAGGCAGGTTGCCTAAGCCTAGGGGCCGATTCTGCCTGGGCCTTCANAGCAAATAAAGTCTGTCACTGTTTCCATTGTATCCCCGTCTATTTGCCATGAAGTGATGTGACCAGATACCACGATATTTGGTTTTTGAATGTTGAGTTTTAAGCCAGCTTTTTCATTTTTCTCTTTCACTTTCATCAAGAGGCTCTTTAGTTCCTCTTTGCTTTCTGCCATAAGGATGGTGTCATCTGTCATCTGCATATCTGAGGTTAATGCTATTTCTCCCAGCAGTCTTGATTCCAGCTTGTGCTTCATCCAGACTGGTATTTCACATGATGTACTTTGCATATAAGTTAAATAAGCACAGTGAGAATATATATCCTTAACATACTCCTTTCCCAATTTGGAACCAGCCCATTGTTCCATATCTAGTTCTAACTGTTGCTTCTTGACCTGCACACAATTTCTCAGGAGGCAGGTTATATGGTCTGCTATTGCCATCTCTAAGAATTCCATATTTTGTTGTGATCCACACAGTCAAAAGCTTTAGTGTAGTCAATAAAGCAGAAGTACATGTTTTTCTGGAATTCTTTTCTTTTTCTATGATCCAACGGATGTTGGCAATTTAATCTCTGGTTCCTCTGCCTTTTATAAATCCAGCTTGAACATCTGGAGGTTCTCAGTTCACATACTGTTGAAGCCTAGCTTGGAGAATTTTGAGCATTACTTTGCTACTTTGTGAGATGAGTGTAGTAGTTTGAACATTCTTTGTCATTGCCTTTCTTTGGGATTGGAATGAACACTGACATTTTTCAGTCCTGTGGCCACTGCTGAGTTTTACAAATTTGCTGGTATATTTGAGTGCAACACTTTCACAGCATCATCTTTTATGATTTGAAATAGCTCAGCTGGAATTCCATCACCTCCACAAGCTTTATTCATAGTGATGCTTCCTAAGGCCCACTTGACTTTGCACTCCAGGATGTCTGGCTCTAGGTGAGTGATCACACCATCGTGGTTATCTGGGTCATTAAGATCTTTTCTGTATGGTTCTTTCATGTATTCTTGCCACCTCTTCTTCATATCTTCTGCTTCTATTAGGTCCATACCATTTCTGTTCTTTATTGTGCCCATCTTTGTAAGAAATGTTCCCTTGGTATCTATAATTTTCTTGAAGAGATCGCTAGTCTTTCCTATTCTTTTGTTTTCCTCTATTTCTTTGCACTGATCACTGAGGAAGGCTTTCTTCACTTTCCTTGCTATTCTTTGGAACTCTGGATTCAGATGGGAATATCTTTCCTTTTCTCCTCTGCCTTTAGCTTCTTTTCTCAGCTATTTGTGAGGCCTCCTCAGACAACTATTTTGCCTTTTTGCATTTCTTCTTCTTGGGCATGATTTTGAGCCTCACCTCCTGCACAGTGTTACCAAACTCCATCCATAGCTTTTCAGGCACTCTATTAGATCTAATTCCTTAACTCTATTTGTTACTTCCACTGAATAATCATAAGGGATTTCACTTGGATCATATCTGAATGGTCTAGTGATTTTTCCCTACTTTCTTTAAGTCTGAATTTGGCAATAGGGAGTTCATGATCTGAGCCACAGTCAGCTCCTGGTCTTGATCTTGCTAATTGTATAGAGCTTCTCCATCTTTGGCTGCAGAGAAAATAATCAATCTGATTTTGATATTGACCATCTGGTGATGCCCATGTGTAGAGTCTTCTCTTGTGTTGTCTGAAGAGGGTGTTTGCTATGACCAGTGTGTTCTCTTGGCAAAACTCTGTTAGCCTTTGCCCTGCTTCATTTTGTACTGCAGGGCCAAACTTGCCTGTTACTCCAGGTAGCTCTTGACTTCCTACTTTTTCATTTCAGTCCCCTCTGATAAAAAGGACATCTTTTTTAGGCTTTAATTCTAGAAGATTTTGTAGGTCTTCATAGAACCATTCAAATTTAACATCTTTGGCATTAGTGGTTAGGGCATAGACTTGGATTACTGTGATATTGAGTGGTTTGCCTTGGAAATAAACAGAGATCGGTCTGTCATTTTTGAGATTGCACCCAAGTACTGCATTTTGGACTCTCATGTTGACTATGAGGGCTACACCATTTCTTCTAAGGGATTCTTGCCCAAAGTATTAGATATAAAGGTTATCTCAATTAAATTTGCCCATTCTGGTCTATTTTAGTTCACTGATTCCTAAAATGTAGATGTTCACTCTTGCCATCTCTTTGACCACTTCCAATTTACCTTGATTCATGGACCTAACATTCCAGGTTTCAACGCAATATTGTTCTTTACAGCATCAGACTTTACTTCCAGTCACATTCACAATTGGGCATTGTTTTCAAGCTATTTTTCCACTCTTTGGCAGTAGAATCCTCCATTTCAGACAAACAAGCTCTTGGAGACTCCATGTGTCTCTTTCTTTCTCTCTTGCCTTCATATTCTTCCCAAGAAGTTTATTTTGTTTATTTAACAAACATTTACATCAAGTTCTTAGTCTGTGCCAGTCCTTGTTTAAAGTGCACTACATAAATTAGCTCATTTAATCCTTAGAATAATATCCATCTTCCAAACAAGAAAACTAAAAGAGGGAAGTTAAATGGCTGATACAAAGTCTTAAAATGAGAGGCAGAGCCAGGATGGGACTGGCCGCTGGGTCTAGAGTCAGTACTTGATCTCCACTCTACCACTGAGATGCTTGCTGATCTGTCTGGGGCCTAAGCTCTTACAAGGTCATAGAACACACAACTCTTCTACCCCAAGTGTCTCTGAAACAGTTGTTTCTCCATCATGGGTTTCAGTAGCTGGTGATGCTACTAAAACATGAAACAAGTAATAACTTGAATTGATTGAAAATAAGTTTCATGGGCCCTATTTATTTCTATATTCTTTGAAGAATACAATTTTTGCATTGATCATAATGAATAATATCTGAACTTAGTGATATGAATGCATTGTCTAGATTTAGAGGAAAGCAGAAGTAAGATAGCAATAAAACTACATGCTCAGACTTGTAACAAAAAGATGTTTTTCTGAGTTTGTTTTCTTTGGGAGAAAAAGTATAACCCTTGCAGAAAAATATAGGGGAAAACAATTTTAAAAGAAATGGAAAATGCCCAGGTCTCTTACTAACCATATGCTTCTCTTCCACTAACCTATAATAGTAAAACTCTAGAAAGTAACTAACAGTTATATAGACTTGTTGTTTCACCAGGCTAAGTATTTTTATCTTCAGACTTCTGTATTGTTTTCATTATTTCATACTGCCTAATAAATTACCAACAATGCACTGACTTAAAATATTTATTATCTGGAATACCACATAATCAGCAAAGGATGAAAACTTTCTGTCAAAATAACTCACCTCCATTGATTTTGCATAAAACCTGGTTTTGCCTATTATTACATGGTTCTAAAGAAAAAAAAGGAAAATATTCAATCTTTCATACTTCTCTATTTCTCCTCAATAACAGCACAGTCAAAGAATGTAAACTATTTCTCAAGGAATTCTCTGTACCTCTACCATTATCACAAGGAAAAGAAATATATATATATATATTGTACCACCACTTGAGAAGCAACTTTCTTCTCTACATGGGTAGCACCTGAATTTTAAAGTGGGTTAATTCACACTAGAAGAATGTGGCTTAAGTTTTCACTCCTCAAAAATTCAAAAGGAAAAACTGATTTTAAAAATCATATTTTACCATCTAAATATCTTCTTAGATTTTGGAAAATATTTTTGTTGAACTTTCAGAGCATATGTGGGACTTATAATGAGTCTCAGGTCAGTTTAATTTTTCTTGTCAACACATGGAATAAAATATTTCTAATATACCTATGCCAGTCCTTAAGAGACAAGTATCAGTGAGATGTAGCCTATACACAAGATTGTCACTCAATAACACATTTGAAAGGGGAGAAAATAATATATTTTCAGCACTGAATTTTATAGATACCCTAAACTTTTACGTTTACCACATGGTCAAGAAAGCACCACAAATAATTGAGTAAGGAATATAGCTCACTTACTGTTGGGAAAATTGGCTTAAATTTCTTTAAAAAAAAAAGATATTTATTTATTTGGCTGCATTGTGTCTTAGTTATGGCATGCAGGATCTTTATTTGTGGAAGGCAGGCTTAATTGCCCCATGCATCTGGGATCTTAGTTCCCTGACCAGGGACTGAACCCACATCTCCTGTATTGGAAAGCATATTCTTAACCCCTGGACTACCAGGGAAATCCCTATGCTGTAAATATAATAATTACAGCATATAACAAATTTTAAACTCTCAGTATAAAGGTTCTTCAGGCTACTCCATTCATGCCCCACCTAGAGGTAACATACACTGACCCAACAGAGCATCTCCAACAGTATAATAACACAGTACTAAGTTTGGTAACACTAACTGACAAGTGTGGGAATTTCAGGCAACATACTACAGAGACTAGATAGGTTGTTTTTGTAGTCCTTGACAAGATACTTTGGCACTGGTCACAATTTGAATTTTTTCAAATGATGACAATGTATTTTTGATTAAAAGATTTTTCCTAGTGGAGATACTTATAAGGAAAAAGTAGTAGGGCTTTCTTGAAAGCAAGTCCGGTTCCATTTCTGCTTTCCAAGATTGAATCTCTCAACCTGTGCAGACATTAGGACCAAGCCCATTAACTCCACATTAACTAAGATACTAAGATTGACACTAGATGTAATTCCAGTGCAAATGTGCCTGCAGTTGGCCTTCTACCTACAGTTTTCAGTTAAGTTGTGTTAAAAAAAAAAAAAGCCTATAAATGACTGAGATTTTTTCTTAAAGATTTTGTAAGAAATAAGATTCAGATGGGTACAGTGTTAAAAAATAATAATACTATAGCTGATTCAAATGCATGTAACCTAGAAAAGAATCACATAATTGGTAAGTGGTGGCAAGTGGATAAAAAAGATTGAAAATTTCAGTTCTGGGAAATTCCATAATACATGCTAGTAAGGTAATGCTCAAAATCCCTCAAGCTAGGCTTCAACAGTATGTGAACCAAAAACTTCCAGGGGACAAACTGAATTTAGAAAAGGCAGAGGAACCAGAGACCAAATTGCCAACATCCTCCGGATCATAGAAAAAGGAAGAGAATTCCAGAAAAACATCTACTTCTGCTTCATTGACTATGCTAAAGCCTTTGACTATGTGTGTTAGCTGCTCCTGTCTGTAGCTTTGTGACCCTATGGACTGTAGCCTGCCAGGTTCCTCTCTCTATGGGATTCTCCAGGCAAGAATACTGGAGTGGCACTGTTTGCAGATGACATGATCCTACATGATTTTATCCTACAGATGATATGATCCTTCTATGATTTCTACATAGAAAACTGTAAAGACAGCACCAGAAAATTACTAGAGCTGATTAATGAATATAGTAAAGTTGTAGGATATAAAATTAACATGCAGAAATCCCTTGCATTCCTATACACTAGCACTGAGAAAACAGAAAGAGAAATTAAGGAAACAATCCCATTCACCATTGCAACAAAATGAATAAAATACTTAGGAATAAATGTACCTAGAGAAACAAAAGACCTATATATAGAAAACTGTAAAACATTGATGAAAGAAATCAAAGATGACACAAACAGATGGATGGATCAGAAGAATCAATATAATGAAAATGAGTATACTACCCAAAGCAATCTATAGATTCAATGCAATCCCTATCAAGCTATCTATAGTATTTTTCACAGAACTAGAACAAATAATTTCACAATTTGTATGGAAACACACATACACACACACACCTCAAATAGCCAAAGCAATCTTGAGAAAGAAGAATGGAACTGGAGGAATCAATCTTTCACAAAGGAGGCAAAAATATACAGTGGAGAAAAGACAATCTCTTTAACAAGTGGTGCCAGGAAAACTTGTCAACCACCTGTAAAAGAATAAAAGTAGAACACTTTCTAACACCATACACAAAAATAAACTTAAAATGGATTAAAGATTTAAATGTAAGACCAGAAACTATAAAACTCCTAGAGGAAAATATCAGCAGAACACTCTAACATAAATCACAGCAAGATCCTCTATGATCTACCTCTCAGAGTAATGGAAATAAAAGTAAAAATAAACAAATGGGACCTAAGTAAACTTGCACAATGAAGGAAACTGTAAGCAAAGTGAAAAGACAGTCTTCAGAATGGGAGAAAATGATAGCAAATGAAGCAACTGATGAAGAATTAATCTCAAAAATATATAAGCAGCTCATGCAGCTCAATTCCAGAAAAATAAGTGACCCAATCAAAAAATGGGCCAAAGAACTAAATAGACATCTCTCCAAAGAAGACAATACAGATGGCTAACTAACACATGAAAAGATGCTCAACATCACTCATTATCAGAAATGCAAATCAACAATGAGGTACCATCTCACACTGGTCAGAATGGCTGCTATCCAAAAGTCTACAATAATAAATGCTACAGAAGGTGTAGAGAAAAGGGAACCCTCTCACACTGTGGGTGGGAATGCAAACTAGTTCAGCCACTATGGAGAACAGTGTGGAGATTCCTTTAAAATCTGGAAATAGAACGGCCATATGACCCAGAAATCCCACTGCTGGATATACACACTGAGGAAACCGGAATTGAAAGAAACACGTGTACCCCAATGTTCATTGCAGCACTGTTTACAATAGCTAGGACATGGATTAAACCTAGATAGCCATTGGCAGATGAATGGATAAGAAAGCTGTGGTACATATACACAATGGAATATTACTTAGCTATTACTTATCTATTAAAAAGAACACATTTGAGTCAGTTCTAATGAGGTGGATGAAACTGGAGCTTATTATACAAAGTGAAGTAAGTCAGAAAAACACCAATCCAGTATATTAACAGATATATATATGAAATTTAGAAATATGGTAATGATGACCCTATATGCGAGACAGCAGAAGAGACACAGGTATAAAGACTTTTGGACTCTGTGGGAGAAGGCAAGTGTGGGATGATTTGAGAGAATAACACTGAAACATGTATATTACCATATGTGAAATAGATGGCCAGTCCAAGTTTGATGCATGAAACAGGGCACTCAAAGCTGGTGCACTGGGACAACCCAGAGGGGTGGGATGGGGAGGGAGGTGGGAGGGAGGTCTGAGACAGGGGGACACATGTACAACTGTGGCTGATTCATGTCAATGTATGGCAAAAACCACTGCAATATTGCAGTATTGTGAAGTTATTAGCTTCCAATTAAAATAAATAAATATTTTTAATTAAAAAAAGAAAAGAATACTGGAATGGGTTGTCATTTCCTTCTCCAGGGATCTTTCTGGCCCAGGAATCGAACCCAGGTCTCCCATATTGTAGGCAGATCCTTTACAGTCTGAGCTATCTGGGAAGGGGATTACAACAAACTGGGACATTCTTAAACAGATGGGAATACCAGACCATCTTAACGGTGTCCTGAGAAACCTGCATGCAGTTCAAGAAGCAATAGTTAGAAGAGGACATGGAACAAAAGACTGGTTCAAAATTGGGAAAGGAGTACATCAAGGTTGTATATTGTCACCCTGCTTATTTAACACAGAGTACATCATGTGAAATGCCAAGCTGAATGAATCACAAGCTGGAATCAAGACTGCTGGGAGAAATATCAACAACCTTACACATGCAGATGATACCACTATACTAGTAGAAAGCAAAGAGGAACTAAAGAGCCTCTTGATGAGGGTGAAAGGGGAGAGTGAAAAAGCTGGCTTAAAACTCCACATTCAAAAAACTAAAATCATTACATCTTATTCCATCACTTCATGTTAAATAGAAGGGGAAAAAAGTGGAAACAGTAGCAGATTTTATTTTCTTGGGCTCCAAAATCACTGTGGATGATGACTAAAGGAAATTAAAAGATGCTTGCTCCTTAGAAGAAAATCTATGACAAACTTAGGCAGCATATTAAAAAACAGGGACGTCATTTTGCTGACAAAGGTCCGTATAAACAAAGCTATAGCTTTTCCAGTAGTCATGTATGGATTTGAAAGTTGGATCATAAAGAAGGCTGAGCACCAAAGAATTGATTCTTTTAAATTGTTGTACTGAAGAAGACTCTTGAGAGTCCCTTGGACTGCAAGGAGATCCAACCAGTCAGTCCTAAAGGAAATCAACCCTGAATAATCACTGGAAGGGCTCACACTGAAGCAGAAGCTCCAATACTTTGGCCACCTGATGTGATGAGTAGACTCAGTGGAAAAGACTCTGATGATGGGAAAGATTGAGAGCAGGAGGAAAGGGGATGGCAGAGGATGAGATGGTAGGATGGCATTACCGACTCAATGGACATAAGTCTGAGCTAATTCCAGGAGATGGTGAAGGACAGAGAGGCCTAGCATGCCAGTCCATGGGGTCCCAAAGAGTCAGACTCAACTTAGCAACTGAACAACATAATCTCCAAATGAGGGAAATATGGGTCTAGTACTTCTAAGATAAGTCTGCACTTCAGAAAAACTAATAAATAAAATCAAATGTAATCTTCATGAAAAAGATCATGAACGTCATCAGTTCATGGGATCAGAGTCCATTATGACATGTGGAAAACATCTCTGTGCTTAGTATTGTTTTAACTGTGATGCTGTATTTGTATAATCTTAGATAAAGTCAGTTATGCTGGATATCCCTAAACCACATTGAAGATAACTATTTTCTCTCTTCCCTGCTTAAAGTGGGGGGCGGGGTGGGAGGAGAAAGGAAATAGGAAAAACTCCCAGATTTTTACACGGTGTGTGAATCCACTTAACACAATTATAATGCCCAATTAATCTTAGCAACATGAGTGATGAATCATTTCTCCAGGTGTCTCTTCAAAAGAGAGTAAATTTAGTTCCAGCATTTGACTGTTGTTTTAAACCAACTGTAATCTTGCCAGATTAATCAGGAACCTAATAATTGAACTCAAATCCATATTCAAAAATACTGTCTCCCCAGGTACCAACCTAACAGCATACTGACTACCTTAGATAGCAATTTTTCCAGAGAATGCAAGGAACAAAGACTGAATTCTATCATTTTGTTTCCTTTTTAAATCCTGATTTGATGGTTATCTCCTGCCATCTACTGATAGATAAAAAAGATAAAAACAACTTTTCTAAATCATTTGATCATTTACCAGAGATGATCAGTTGCCATCTTTTGCGTCAGTGTGAAAAATCACCTAATCTTAACATCAGAATTTTGACATCCAGAAACTAGTATTTGGTTTGCTCCTAATGGAAAACCTTTGGTTACACTCACAACATTTTACATTTAAAAGCATTATGATATTAAAAAAAAAAATCACTGGCTTTGAAGTCATAGACTCTGGGCTGTTGGTCAGCTCACCCTAAGGCATAGCCTTGTTCTCATCTCCTTAGATTCCTTAGTCTAAAATAAATGTATTGACAGTGTGTGTGGGCAGGGTACTTTTTCCAAGCTCCTAAATGCTCTAAGACTCACTGGATGCGTGAATTCTCAATAAATACAGCCATAAAGAACAGATCACTCACAGTTTTATAGATGGCTCAATTAAGAACCCAGAGTGCTAACTCTTGGTCACAGACACAAAGTCCATCAGCCGAACTCTGCAGAAGACTTCTCCCCATTTTATCTGTTACATCCAAGCACTGCCCTTCCAGCCTGTCCCCAATACGTAGCATCTTTAGGAGCTGCCTGTCGCTTTTCTTCATGCTGACACAGCATCTTGACTGTGGAAGATGCCTATGCAGTCACTCAGAGCAAGTTAGCATGGGGACTGCCATCAACCTGTTGAATTTAAATGGCTTTGCCACCTACTCTGCACCTGACCCCAACTCCCAAGTGTGTGATAGATATCTTTGATTCTTTTTCTAACCTTTGAAGAAAAGTTCTTACTTATTTGAGAGTCACTTATCTGGTAACTGCAAATGTCTAANGTTAGCATGGGGACTGCCATCAACCTGTTGAATTTAAATGACTTTGCCACCTACTCTGCACCTGACCCCAACTCCCAAGTGTGTGATAGATATCTTTGATTCTTTTTCTAACCTTTGAAGAAAAGTTCTTATTTATTTGAGGGTCACTTATCTGGTAACTGCAAATGTCTAAGACACCACTGAGAACCAAAGATGGACAAAAAAGATCCTCTGGGAAACGCCTGTAAAGGTCTCCAAGATGAGACAATGCATGTCCCCAAACTCATTCCGTTAAAGTTCATATTCCTAACTCGAGGGTTTCTTCTCTCTCATTCAAAGACCTATATCATCAACATTTCTAAGCTTATTCATGTTGAATTTTTAGCCATTGCCATTTAAAAGTGGCAAATTAGTCATGGGGAGAAAGTCCATTAGAGGCAGGAATGGCAGTCGTGAGAAGTGACAGCCAAGCATTTGACAGTAAACAGAAAAATGGAAACGTTATATTAACTAAATCTTTTAAGAAAGCAAAGAAGTGCATAATTCATTTTAAAAAGATTAAAAGTTAAAAGTGGTCAGAAGCCTTAAGGGTTTAATTTTTAGATAAGAAAAATTCACTGTGTAGGCTTCTGCATTTCTAACTGATTTTAGAAAGATGAAGTATTCCTATAGAATAAAAAATAGGGGCTGACATAGCTGGTAGCTCCTCTATGAACAAGTTTTACTCAAACTTAAATTTTGAGTGTATTTTCCCCAGCCTACTCCCTTGCACCACACCCTAGTCCCCAGATTGTTAAGAGTATGGTATAGGTAGCATAAACTCTTCTTGAAAATTAACATTCTTCTCTATTGACATCATTGATCAAACTGTGATGTCCTGAGAAAAACAGACCTGAGTAACTCTCTACACAATGATCCTTGATCAGAATATTGCTGCAGTACTTTTGCCTGTTTGTTCTAGTTTATCATCAAGTTCTAGTTTACTGAAAGGCTTGGACTCACAGTACGGAATGTAGCTTTTCCTAAGGGGCCTCCCCTATAATGATTTTCAGAGAGATTCTCCTCCCCTTCACCAACACTCCAACAGGACTCCAAGTTTATCCCAACTGAGAGTTAGAACAGTCACGAAAGGCATGCCAGACAAATCTCCCATCGCTCCTGACCTTAGCTCCTACCATTAGTACCATCATGTGAAGCAAAGTGTGTCAAAAGACAATAATGTGTAACAGATTGCAAGAAAATATGAATGTGCTTCTGCCTCCCTAGGATTTGCCCTTTTACTGTCATGCACTGGGGTGTGAAGAAGCACAGCTTGGGAGGAATTTGACCTACTCCGTAAAGGTCACAAAAGTTTCCAGCAGAAAGTGATGACTCA
This sequence comes from Neotragus moschatus, assembly GCA_006410615.1. Lineage (NCBI taxonomy): Eukaryota > Metazoa > Chordata > Mammalia > Artiodactyla > Bovidae > Neotragus > Neotragus moschatus. Next base: position 74,920 of record SJYA01000281.1, read on the forward strand.
TGTTCCATACATCCTGATATATCAGCATTCCAGAAAAATGCAATCTAGTCCAGCAGACCCTTTATTTCCGTCATTTTCTTGCCAGGTCACTGTACTTATGAATTTCACTACAAAGGGAAGTTCAACAGCCAAGGTGAGGGAAATTGCTTAATGTGAACAAAAGTTCAAAAGCAGGGCAAGAGGAGTCAGGCCTCCCCATGCCATGTATTTACGAAAGGGACAAGTTTCATCCAAACACACAGATCTTTTCCATACAAACATGTGGCTCAGTGTTTTGGCATCTTTCAAAGCAAAGTTTTAGAGGCTGCTTTTCCTCTCCAGTTCTGTACACACACATATGCACGCACACACAAACACCAGCTTTGAAATCGGCTGTTATTGTCTCAGAACTTGAAACACATCCAGCATTTGACCTTAACTTTCCAGCACTACAGGAAGCAGGAATTCTCACACCCTAAGGCCTCTAGTTAAATGAGATCATGGAAATCTCTCCCGAAAAGATGCTTAATTGTACACACTGCATATACATCATTTTCTCTTCTCACTGGAAACAAGCACACACTCCAGAGCTTGATATAAATTCCTCATTTAACAATCAAGCAATATGGCCACATAACAAACAACTTGTAAGATCAACATTCCATCTGCATGTGGATCCAGGAAACCAGCACTGAAAGATTTGATTGGCACTGTGGACTGTAGTGAGACGGTCAGCTCCAACCTCTCTTGGTCCCTGAGTCACGGGGTCTCATCACTCAAATTTCTAAGAGAGAGTCTGATTGGCCAAGAGGGAGCCAGCCCTCTTGGCCCCCTGGAAAAGACAAGGAGCTCTGATTGAGGGAAATACCAAGACTGCAGGCAGTGGAGGAGGTGGAAGGAGAGGAAATGGGAACAAATGCTGAGGAGGCAACACCCACAGGTCAGATCTACGAACAGGGAAGCTGCAAGATACTGAGTTCAGTTAAAATCTTAAGTGCTTGTTCAGGCTATCAAGAGGATCTGTGGATTCTTAGTTGATGTATAAGTTTTCCTTCATATAGGATTACATGCTTCTGAAGGGAAAATAACTCAAAAAACAAACAAACAAAAAACCGATATAAGACCAACTTTGTTAAAGCCATGGAATAGCTTAGTTGGCTCAACTATCTTATTCTATTAGGGGACATAGGAAGGAAAAAAAAAAGTCTTTCAAGCCTTTATCAATCCTCTGTGAAAATGAAAGCTGAACAAGAAACTCCTAATTCAGAAAAGTACCGAATATTTGAATTGGAAGACATCTTTGCAGATCTGACCTAACTACTTATTCAGTATAGGGATTCTCTTTACAAGGTCTTAGGTCTTTTGCTTGCACATATATATTCCATCCCTGCACAATTATAATAAACAGAATGATCTGCCTCACACAGAATAAAAATTTGTTTACCCATGAATCTCACATACTGAGTCTAGTTCTACTTCCTGGAACTCCATGGAAAAAGAAAAACTAATTTGCATTTTCACATGTCAGCCTTTCAAACATTTGGATCATAGCCACCACCCCCTGCAAAAAATAAATAAACAATCAATCCTTCTAGGCTGAACACCTCCCGTTATCTTTAAAAAGGTTCCTCACCGCACTTTGCTGACTTGGAGCCCTCTATTACTCAGGTACTAGTTACACATATATGAATGTAATTATTTTTTCTCCTACCTTGTTCCAAAAAAAGGCTTCTGGTGGCTAAGTGCCAGTTTGTCAAGATCCCTATAAAAGATATGATGCCCCACATGAAACACAAGACTCCAGAGCCAGAAAGCAAATGCACTGCATTCAGTACACTTCACAGATAGGCTACCATATGTAACTAAGTGTTTCAGGAGCCGCCATCATTGAGGAGGAGGAAGTACAAGACTGCAGGGGAGTTAAGGCAGAGTCCTGGGTTGTGTTCCAGTATGATTCCATGTGAAATCACCCTATATTAGGAAAACAACAGATGTAACGTGCTACTTGCCTTACAAAACTCTCCCAACATGGCTATATCTTATCACAGTCAAAATCTAATGTTGCCTCACACACCCCCAGGGGGAAATTCCCCTGGGATATGTTAGAAGAGGAAACTGACTTGAAAGAAATTTTTCAGGCACATTAGAGCCGACAAAAATCAGTTCTGAGGTCAGAATTGGGTATGTGGAGGATCTAACCAGGAACACAGCCCAGGTGTGCTCAATGAGCTATCACACATCCTGTGTTGAAAAGTGCATTCCTCCATGCTCCCAGCACTGAGGATTTTACCTATCTCTAATATGAGAGTGAAAAGGGAAAAGGCTGGAGGTTGTAATCCAGGCAGATTTTGTTAATGGGTTATCAAAAACACATTTCACAAGCTCAATACATTCCCCGTGGCTGCTAGAACAAACAACAATAGGAGCTGTCTTTGGTTGCAGTCAACTGTCAACCATCTTCATGTGATTTTACAGCTGTTTCAGTAAATTTAGAGGTTTTCAAATCCATCCCAGGTAGCACCTTGTGCATTTACAAAGCATATGAGATTATTGGTTCTGAAACCAGGGGATGCGCACATTTTCCCAGCTCTGAAATCACATTTCCTCTACACCCTAAGATATACAAACACACAAACACACAATCCATGTTGATCCACATCCTCTATGTGTTAATAGTCTTCTTTTAATCCAAGCTTAATTATTTACTCTCCAAATCTCCTAAACAGTGACAATTCTCCATTCTTTACCTAGAGCCTATTCTTAAAACTTCTTATTCTTTCCATTAAAAACAATCAAATGATAGTTACTAATTTTGGAAATGTTACAGTGAACTTTGTTCTATTTAACTGTTTATATACTCTGTCTTGTCAAAAGAAAACTAAATGAAAACTCTGCATAGTGGTTCTGGCTAACACTGACCACACTCTACTTGCATAAACCTGAGCTGGGATTGCAGCATTTCATGACTGGTGGCATAGCCTGGCTGCAGTTGAAAAGTATGTCATACTGGTACTCTGGAAAAGCAGGCAAAGGTCTCTCAAGGCATCAAGACAAAACTGCCAAGCCCATCCTGTCTGAAAAGTCCATCTGTGACATAACATTCTCAGTGTTGGGAGGCAGACTATTTCCTAGACAACACACACTGTGGTATCCAAAGGCAAAACACAGGGATATCTTGAGGAGGCAAGCAGGTACAGAAACCCACCTGTACTTTTATATAAACATGTTAAGTGAAAAACAAGCCCCACAAGAGAAGGGATTTTTTTTTAGGGGGGAGTGGGGGATCTGTCTCATTGACTGATTTCTTGCAAGAACCTAGAACAGCGCCCGGCACATACTTGGTGACTAAATGATGACTGAGATTAACTGTTCTAAATACAAGTCTGAAAAGATACTGTCCCTATTTCTAATACTCTGCTCATGATATTAAGAAGTTAACAGTCCCATGCCAGCAACTATCAGCATAAAGCCTAACATGCCGATTANGGCACATACTTGGTGACTAAATGATGACTGAGATTAACTGTTCTAAATACAAGTCTGAAAAGATACTGTCCCTATTTCTAATACTCTGCTCATGATATTAAGAAGTTAACAGTCCCATGCCAGCAACTATCAGCATAAAGCCTAACATGCCGATTAGGCATCAACAGAGGAGCCTTGGTAAAAGATAGTATATGGATGCATATAGATCATTTTTATTGCATTGCTGTGTAACTGACTTAAGAAATCATTTGTTGCATCTTTCTGTATTACATAAAGGGTCTGCATACATGGCAGTCCTCATGATCAAGCATTTTCTTCTCTTATGTCTATAGGAATGTAACACCTTCAATTCAGTTCTGTTGCTCTGTCATGTCCGAGTCTTCGCAACCCCATGAATCACAGTATGCCAGGCCTCAGTGTCCATCACCAACGGCCGGAGTTCACTCAGATTCATTTCCATTGAGTNAGTTGTGTCTGACTCTTTGCTACCCCATGGACTGTAACCTACCAGGCTCCTCAGTCCTTGGAATTTTCCAGGCAAGAATACTGGAGTGGGTTGCCTTCTTTAGGGGATCTTCACAACCCAGGGATCAAACCCTGGTCTTCCACACTGTAGGCAAACGCTTTACCATCTGAGCCACCAGGGAAGCCAGAGCAGGCAGATAAATTAGACCCTGATACCTTTAAGAATCTCTACTAAATAAGATAAGGCCAAAAAAAGAGACTCAGGTTAGAAAGAAGAGGCTGGGCTGCCGAGGAGCGAGTGTAAACAGGATGTGAGCGTAAAGCTGAAGGATGATGATGTCATTGCCTGAAACCAGTAGAGAAGAGAATCTGCTGGCAGGTGGTTAGGAAAGGCACCGAGCCTGGGGAAAGCCTTCACCAGCCCCTCCAATGCATATCTAATAGGATGGAGAAGCCAAAGGGAGAGGTCCCCTGGCAGATGTGCTTAACCGTCACTGTACTTCTCCAAACTGTCTGGTTTTACTATAAGCTCAGGATGGTTTAAGAACACCAGATCTGGTAGACAAACCAGGAGTGCCCTCATGAAGATCCTAAAGCAAAATCAACACTCGTTTTCTAGTCATTTAACATTAGCAACATTATCTCTGATAGATATATTAATAATAATAAAATAAGATTCATAGCCTCCTCATGGATAAGTGACTTTTTTTGTCCTTTAGGAACTTTATAAAACTCTCATTTTATTATTCGTACATAAATAAGAACTATAGGTAAATTAACTTACCTATGTTTATTACAGCCAATAACAGAGCCAGGAAAACCCAGGCTGCTCTATGTCCACTATATTTGTAGATTCCAGTAAACTGCTGCATAGATTGTTCTGACAGTTCCACAATTCTATAATTGTGCCATGTTTGGAAATGAGAACAGTGAGAAAGATATTCACTATTGGCTTGTAATTTTTGTTTTCATTCAGACCTAGAGGCCAAAGATTTAGAGCCCTGAGT
>SJYA01000281.1:89065-117017 GCA_006410615.1 Neotragus moschatus
TTTTTAACAAGATAGACTAGGTCAGGGTGTACTGCAGGAGGTTAAGTATTGTTTTCTAAAACTTTTATTTCTGTTGTAAATATCTGTACATGCATACTCACGTATGTGTGTAAGTCACATGCACTTTTTGAAGCAACAATTTGTTTCTGTGAATCTTGGTAAAAGTTTTAAAGCCATTGGTATAGTACAGATCTTACTTCAGTTTTCTAAAACAGTGGTTCTCCAACTTTGGGATTTCATGGAACTATAAATCACTCTCCAAAAAAAGGAAAAATTGGGACTGTCATAGGACTGCCAGAATTTTCATTCTGCCAAGTTAAAAAAAAAACAAAAAATGTTTACAAAGATAGCACTGTAATTCACTAAAATCAACATTTTTAACACCAAAAATAACAATTACGCAATCACAGAATAAAGCACATTAAACTAAATATATATATTTTTTCATGGTAAGTCCATTGTAATTCTCTTTTTTATTTTTTTCATTTTACTATAGATCTGTGAAAACACTCCCATAGCTAGTAATTGGAGAACAAACAGAAATATGGCCTAACTCTGAAAGAGTAGTACCTACAGTCACTCTCACTTCAGTAGAAATTTTTTTAGGAATACTCTTCTTCCTCTGCCTTATTTTAGTACTTAATGAATTGCCTTCTGATATGCAATTTTGTACCTGAGGAAGGATGACCTCCAGGACAGTGAGCAAGAACAGAGGAAATGACCACTGTGGATTGTTATGCCAGGTAGCTCTCTCTTTATTAATTAATACGCATGCTTTTTAAAGCATTCTCTTGTGAATTTGAATAGCACGAGTCAATTTCCCCCAAACATTATCATCTAAGAGTGAGTGGATAAGATTAAATTTATGGAACTATGAATTGGATATTTTAGAACACGTGACTCCAGGGGACAGAGTGGAAGGTCAGCTCATGACAACTCCTACCATTTTAATAGCACACTGATAGTTTCCAAAGCTGATCCCGGAAGTTCTCAAGGTGTTTCCCACATTTTCAAATACTCTTCAAAACCATCTGGCAGCTCCTGGCTCTGCATCCAGATCCCTCCCCTTTCAGGATGCTTTTCAGCTCTGTCATCTCTGCTTCTCCTTAGCTCTTGCTGGATGCTTGTCTTGCCTTGTCTGCTTCTCCTTAACTCTTTCTTTCCTCCCTACTAGTCAAGCTTGGGCTTCCCTGGTAGCTCAGTCTGTAAAGAATCTGCCTGCAGTGCTGGAAGCCCAGGTTTGATCTCTGGGTTGGGAAGATCCCCTGGAGAAGGAAATGGCAACCCAGACCAGGATTCTTGCCTGGAAAATCCTATAGACAGAAGAAGCCTGGTGGGCTACAGTCCATGGGGTCACAAGAGTCAGACATGACTTAGTGACTAAACCACCACCAGCCAAGCTTGAGCAGATTATGAGGAACTCTCCTTACTACTTTGTTTTATCTCCAACTTCTCAGTGGTTGTCAATGTTTCTGTGCCCACGAAGAGCTTCCAGAAGCTCTCCAGTTGTGCCCTTCACTATGCCATGACATAATGACAGCCTGAAGCAACCAGCTGGCCACCCTCTGTGAGATCCCTTTTATGGACAGCTTTTTAGAGGTAAAAGTTCTAGATCTGATCGTAATATCACAACGTATCTAGTGGACAAGAACCAATGAGATGGCATTTGCTTAGACCCTACTAATTTGTAAAGTTTTAAAAGCTAGAAATACATTGGATTCAAGTTTCTCTCTGAACTGTTTGACATTAAACAAAGGAGCAGCATGAACAAAAGTTTAAGAGTGCAATTAGTCATGTTTTTTCAAACAGGTTAACACATGAATTACAGGCATGCAAAAGACAGTCTGAATGAATCAGAAGTTGTCTAGTCAGTAAAAGAAGACTCTAATACCACTTAAACTTACAAGTATTTTTCTGGAAATCAGTTCAGCTTACCACACATACTTGAAAATAATATAATTGCATTTCTATCTTTAAAAAAAAACATATAATTCAGATAATATTTTTCTCTGATTTAGATTGGGTTTCCTCCCATTTAAACCAAATTAGTTCAATCTATGTCAGAGTTATTTACAGCAGTTTCTTCTACTGGCTTCATTACCCTCTCTCTGCCCTGATTCTTTTAAAGGTCAGCCCCTGAACTGGACAAACTCCACCTTCCCATGTTTTCACGTCTCTCACACCCTGCAGAGGAGTGCGGTTAGCAGGAAGAGATGGGCACGCCTAGTCACCATAGTAGCTGGTGGTCCTAAGTCGCTGTTGCGACGCTGCCTGCCCTAGTGACAGTGTCTAAAATGCAGGCCAAATACACTTTTCCCTGAAAGGCTCTTCAGCTATGGGCGCGCATCAGTTTTCATCATACTTGAGAACTCAAAATCACATAATGCCTCCTTTGTGCTCCTAGAACTTAATTTTTTTCTACTATAATGCTTAGCCGCGTCTTTCTTCCCATGGACTTGCATTTTGGTGAGAGCTTCTCCACATCTTTATCTTTGTATTTTGTTCCAATTCCCACTTTCATGTCCCATTTAAGAGTCTTAAATGTATGCAGCTATTAATAGAGGATTACTGAATTGAATTAGATCATCCTTTCACATTACACACAAGGAAACCCATGGGAGATAGGAGGTGAAATCTGGGCTTGAGGTGTAAGCTGGGCAGGGAGAGCAGGTGGAAGTGCTAGGAGAGGTCAGAGGTCAAGACCAAGAAGACTCATGGGCAAGGAGGAAGCCTTCTGGACCCCAATTGCAGTTCATCCCAAGGGCTCAAAGTTGAATGCTCAATGTCATTAGTTAGCTGNCATCTGGCAGCTCCTGGCTCTGCATCCAGATCCCTCCCCTTTCAGGATGCTTTTCAGCTCTGTCATCTCTGCTTCTCCTTAGCTCTTGCTGGATGCTTGTCTTGCCTTGTCTGCTTCTCCTTAACTCTTTCTTTCCTCCCTACTAGTCAAGCTTGGGCTTCCCTGGTAGCTCAGTCTGTAAAGAATCTGCCTGCAGTGCTGGAAGCCCAGGTTTGATCTCTGGGTTGGGAAGATCCCCTGGAGAAGGAAATGGCAACCCACACCAGGATTCTTGCCTGGAAAATCCTATAGACAGAAGAAGCCTGGTGGGCTACAGTCCATGGGGTCACAAGAGTCAGACATGACTTAGTGACTAAACCACCACCAGCCAAGCTTGAGCAGATTATGAGGAACTCTCCTTACCACTTTGTTTTATCTCCAACTTCTCAGTGGTTGTCAATGTTTCTGTGCCCACGAAGAGCTTCCAGAAGCTCTCCAGTTGTGCCCTTCACTATGCCATGACATAATGACAGCCTGAAGCAACCAGCTGGCCACCCTCTGTGAGATCCCTTTTATGGACAGCTTTTTAGAGGTAAAAGTTCTAGATCTGATCGTAATATCACAACGTATCTAGTGGACAAGAACCAATGAGACGGCATTTGCTTAGACCCTACTAATTTGTAAAGTTTTAAAAGCTAGAAATACATTGGATTCAAGTTTCTCTCTGAACTGTTTGACATTAAACAAAGGAGCAGCATGAACAAAAGTTTAAGAGTGCAATTAGTCATGTTTTTTCAAACAGGTTAACACATGAATCACAGGCATTCAAAAGACAGTCTGAATGAATCAGAAGTTGTCTAGTCAGTAAAAGAAGACTCTAATACCACTTAAACTTACAAGTATTTTTCTGGAAATCAGTTCAGCTTACCACACATACTTGAAAATAATATAATTGCATTTCTATCTTTAAAAAAAAACATATAATTCAGATAATATTTTTCTCTGATTTAGATTGGGTTTCCTCCCATTTAAACCAAATTAGTTCAATCTATGTCAGAGTTATTTACAGCAGTTTCTTCTACTGGCTTCATTACCCTCTCTCTGCCCTGATTCTTTTAAAGGTCAGCCCCTGAACTGGACAAACTCCACCTTCCCATGTTTTCACGTCTCTCACACCCTGCAGAGGAGTGCGGTTAGCAGGAAGAGATGGGCACGCCTAGTCACCATAGTAGCTGGTGGTCCTAAGTCGCTGTTGCGACGCTGCCTGCCCTAGTGACAGTGTCTAAAACGCAGGCCAAATACACTTTTCCCTGAAAGGCTCTTCAGCTATGGGCGCGCATCAGTTTTCATCATACTTGAGAACTCAAAATCACATAATGCCTCCTTTGTGCTCCTAGAACTTAATTTTTTTCTACTATAATGCTTAGCCGCGTCTTTCTTCCCATGGACTTGCATTTTGGTGAGAGCTTCTCCACATCTTTATCTTTGTATTTTGTTCCAATTCCCACTTTCATGTCCCATTTAAGAGTCTTAAATGTATGCAGCTATTAACAGAGGATTACTGAATTGAATTAGATCATCCTTTCACATTACACACAAGGAAACCCATGGGAGATAGGAGGTGAAATCTGGGCTTGAGGTGTAAGCTGGGCAGGGAGAGCAGGTGGAAGTGCTAGGAGAGGTCAGAGGTCAAGACCAAGAAGACTCATGGGCAAGGAGGAAGCCTTCTGGACCCCAATTGCAGTTCATTCCAAGGGCTCAAAGTTGAATGCTCAATGTCATTAGTTAGCTGCTGTTGTTACTAAGTCGCTAAGTCACGTCCAAATCTTTGTGGCTCCACAGACTTTAGCACACCAGGTCTCCCTGTCCCTACTATCTCCCAGAGTTTGCCTAAGTTCATGTTCATCCATTTAGTATCAGAGCTGAAATTCAACTTCAGGCCTTTGGACTTCCCATACCACTCAAATGCCACACTTTGTCACACCACCTGGACTGTGATCAGAGGTGAGATCTAGTGACGAAAGGATACCGTGTTGCCTGTCTGTTCGTATCATGTTTCTATTCATATTTTATTCTCCTAGTTGTTTTTATTTTCAGTTTTTATTAAATACAAGGATCAGAAGGAGAGGGAGGTATATGGCTTTTTGAACTATGACGGAGAGCATGAGCCTCCCCTTCCCTCTGTACGAGGTACAATATGAGCTGGGCTTGAGGTGTAAGCTGGGCGGAGAGGGCAGGTGGAAGTGCTGGGAGAGGTCAGAGGTCAAAACCAAGAAGATGCATGGGTAAGGAGGGAGTCTTCTGGACTCCAACTACAGTTCATCCCAAGGGCTGAGGGATGGAGTGGGGATCTGGGCTCCAAGCCACAAGGCCAGACCTCTGGACCAGCCTGGCCCCCTCCCTATCCTAAAAGGAAGAAATGGCAACAGGGTGCATGGCTGTGGGCCCCTCAGTGATAGAAGTTCCTGACCACGAGTTTGTATGCTTGTCAGTGTTGTTTTTAAACTTCAAAATCTGAGACAATACTAACAAAATTACTCTGCAAAAATATGTCAAAGTGTTCATTAAATTATAAAATGTTATCACTAGAAAAGGCATTAGAAATCAAGTAGACAAGTTTTACAAATGAGGAAAGTGAGGCCTGAAGATATTAAGTTCCTTTTGCATTATAATACATTCATCATGTTTGCCATTAATCAGGCCTGGTATTATGGCTGTGTCTATGCAATAGCCTAAACTGTTTTAGAAAGAGATACTCATACATGTTCTAATAAGGCAGTTGTGCACATGAGGGCAAGCAGCCAAACCTTTCCTCCCTCTGCTCTTGTCACCTATGCTTATTACCTGGATTTCTGGCTCACTCAGTGTTTATTTATTTTTTCCAATTGGAACAGAGCCATAGCTTCAACTAAGATAACAGTTCTTTGAGGCCAACAAATGTGAGCCCAGAGGGAGAGGAATTTGGAATCACACATTTTTAGCATTCAGAGATAATTCAAGACAGTTCAAGTGCTCTCTAAGTGTAAACCACCAGGCAAGTGCTGCTTGCTATCACCACTATTTGCCTACAAAAATACTTTATTGCTAAGACATGTAGCTTCGCCAAAATATTTTTGATAAAGAGTATTTATATCAGTGGTTCTCTATAGATATAGCCTCGACTTAATCAGGGATCCTAGATTTTAACATGAATACACAGAAATTACCAAAAGATGATTAATAGGTAATTTATAGAAATCCATTATGTGGATGTTCATTAACTCAAAAAACAGAACAGAATGAGAGGAAATGGCTTTACACTGCCACAAGAAGGATTTAAATTATCTGTGAAGAAGAACTTCCTGACAAATACCAGACTTGGCTCCCAAAACAATTTTGGAATTTCCTTCTTTAAAGTTTTCAAATTAATATAACTTCCTTTTAAGACAGGGTAAGAAATTTTTGTTGTCCTTGATTCTTGTTTGTGTGTATGTGCATGAAATGGAGGATAAAACTATATGACTTTCTAATGCTCCTTCATCCTACTTCAAGGAACAAATTCACAAGACAGGTGTCAAAATTAAGTATGTAAAAATAAGGCTTATTAAACTCTGAAACAGGTAATCAAGGGACTCTCTAGATTACCTTCATAAGGGAGATTTAAGATTCAATGACAGGACCAGGGTGCTGGGGAAGGAGAGGGGATATGGAGACAAGGCTGGATAAAGTCTATCTGACTGAGGAAGGAAGAGAGTGACAAGTTAATCTGCTCATCTCACAGTCCTTCCAGAGTCCAAGATCTTTCCCAGTACCATCACGGCCACGAAAAAACAGTGGACTCCCTGCCTACTTCCTTCAGGCACTGTTTTTCAAGGTCTTACAGTGTCTTGAGACAACACACATGAAAAACACTGTATTTTAAGAAAAACACTAGTACTAAGTTACTCTTCTCATTTAAATCTCTTTCCCTGGGTTCCTGTTTGTTTTAGAGCTCTATAATGAGAAAAGCAAAGGTAAGGTTATCAGAAAGTTATGGGGTTTCCTGCAACTTAAGGGACAATTTCCAGGCCTCATTAGGGATTGCCTTGTATTGTTTTCTATTTGCTTCTCCTGTGTAAAACACTTTTCCCCAAAGACTCTGAGCTTCTCCAAGACAAAGACCTGGGTTTACCATTTTTTTTCCTATGTTGTCTAAGAGTCTTAACTTTATGCTGACCATGTAGCAAATCGAAGTAGCCTATTAATTTATCTGTAGGGAAGGCTGAGGCACCCTCATACATTTCTTCTGGGTGTGCCATGGAGTGCTCTGTGAATGAGCAAGTAAGAAACGAACAGAAGCATTCATTTTGAATATGGCATCTGCCACACAAGACATGAACATATTTTTGAAAAAAATTAAATCACATCTTCAAAGCCAAGAAACTAGATGGCTATATTAAGAGTTTTTATTTATTTAATTTATGTATTTAACACATACATATGCTGCTTACCGTGTTACAGGCACTGGTCCAAGCATTTCAAAAATATTAACTCATTTAATCCTCATAACAACAATAAGAATTATTATTCTCCTCATTTTTATAAGAATCTGGGGCTTAGAATAGAAAAGTAATTGTCCAAAGTCATATATCTTTGCTGCTATTTGAACCTACGAAGTTTGGCTTGGGAGTCCAGGCAAGAGCCTGGATAACTCTTAGTGTTTGCAAGCCGACTCCCGGGAGCAGGGGCAAAGAGAGAAAAGGGGGAGCAGGAGGGGTGGAGAAAGGAAAATCTATGAGGGTGCAAGAGTGAAAGAGCAGCAAGAGCTGCCATTTTCAATCTGCAAGTCAGTGCTTTCCATTTCTGCATCCAAGTCAGTTTTTACCATCTCTTAGGAAAAAATTATGGAGGAAAGAGAGGTAGGGGTTAGTGGAGCACTCACCTAATTTTTCGAAGGGCAGCCTGTGGAAGTGGCCCAGACCACTTCTACTTGCATACGTTAACAGAACTTGGTAAGGCGTCTACACCTGCTTCAAAGAGAAGCTGGGAAGTATAGCTTCAGCTCTTTGGGCATGTGCCCTCCTCAAACTCCATCACTGTAAAATACACTATTTATGACAGAAGAACTTCTGTCCTCTCACCTGGATTCCTGCAAGATATCTGTGCTTAAATGTCCCTGTTTTGGGGAGGACTTCCTTGACTGCCCTAATGTAGCACCTTCATCACTCTCTGGGCCCTTAACTCTGTTTTATTTGTGCTCATAGTACTTATCGCTGTCTAACGTTACATTTTATTGTTATTTATCATCTGTCTCCATCACCACTCCTTAGAGCATAAGTTCCAGTGGAACAGGGACTCTGTCTTCTTGTTCCCAGGACCTGCTTGTCGCTCAGTAATGTTTGCTGTATGAAGAGATGGATGATGAATGAACAATGTTGTCTCCCTTCCTTTGATCTTGACAATAAAACAAGATGGGGAAGAATTTAGTTATCTTAACTGGCACCAGAATTCTTCTTAGGAAAGTAGAAAACTGTCTTTCATGATAATAAAATATCTCCTTGAGGTAGAGGACAAAATGTAAAAGCCAGTATTTGAGTGAAATTTCCCCGCATGAAACAGGAAGTGGAAGCAAGGAGAAGAAAACAAACTGAGAAGAGAGGAACCAGCAAGACGTCAGAAATCTTCGTAAGACCCTAAAGTTTCATTAATACTCTCTGCACTCCTGGGTGCTTTGTGTGAGTGGACTCTGACCCACTGAAAGCAGGGGCTGGGGTTCACAACTAGGCAGGAAAAAAGCAGCATGGAAATGGGAGTCCAAGAGGCAGAGGAGGCCCTGAGAATGTAAGCCCCTCTAGAACCTCCAAAAATCATGGTACTCCCTAAATGACAGCACATGGGAGGTGAAGCAGAGTCTACCTCTTATGCCAATGCTATCCATTATCTTTGCTCCATCACTCATTTACATAGGGTTTCCTTATATGTTGCTGTATTTCACACTGACATCATTGAGGGCTTATATAAAGAATTGGCAGAGATTAGGATCATGTGATCGTGTGCTTTTCCATCATTAATCTTTCTAGGGAAAGTGAACACTCAGCTTCTCTCTGTTGCCTCACCCAAAGAATAAGGAAAAGGCAGGACCTTCAAGACTTCTTCAAACTGCACCCTCACTTTCACCTGTAGCCACTGCAGGATCAGCGTAGAGTGAAGTGGATGTGAGCAGATAATCCTTCAGCTCCTTCCTTTCTGCCATATCCGTTTATCTTAGTAATATGCTTTTATCTCATCACCTTTGCTATAAAGCTCAGAGATTAGGTTTTCTTAAGAGGCTTCCCTGGTGGTTCAGTGGTAAAGAATCTGCCTATAATATAGGAGACTCAGGTTTGATCCCTAGATCAGGAAGATCCCCTGGAGAAGAAAATGGCAACCCATTCCAGTATTCTTGCCTGGAGAACCCCATGGACAGAGGAGCCTGGCAGGCTGCAGTCCATGAAGTCGCAAAAGAGTTAGATGCAACTTAGTGACTATAACCACCACCACCACCACAAGGTAAAAATAATTATTAAAAAATCCTTATTTTGTTGTATAGTATTATTTTACTTTGCCTAAAAGGTCAATATAGTCAAAGCTATGGTTAGGCATGTACAGATGTGAGAACTGGACAATAAAAAAGGCTAAGCACCAAAGAACTGATGCCTTTGAACTGGATAACGTGCTGGAGAAGACTTGAGAGTCCCTTGGACAGTGAGGAGATCAAATGAGTCAATCCCAAGGGAAATCAGTCCTAAATATTTATTGAAAGGATGGATGCTGAAGCTGAAGCTCCAATACTTTGGCCACCTGATGCAAAGAGTTGACCCACTGGAAAAGACCCTGATGCTGGGAAAGATTGAAGACAGAAGGAGAAAGGGATGACAGAGAATGAGATGATTGGATGGTATCACTGACTTGATGGATATGAATTTGAGCAAACTCTGGGAGATGGTGAAGGACAGGAAAGTCTGACATGCTGCAGTCCATGGTATCACAAAGGGTCAGACACAATTGAGTGACTGAACAACAGCAATAGTATTATTTCAGGAGTTAACTTCTGAGGATAGTAGGACATATAAAAATATCAGATACAGGAGTTCTTTGAACAAACTTACACTGTTAATGATAATTCTTAATGAATTGCATTTTCATTGCAAACTACATGCACACAGTTATCTATTATTGTATAACCACTGTAAAGCTTGTGATTGGTTTAGTCGCTAAGTCGTGTCTGACTCTTGCGACCCCGTGGACTGTAGCCCGCCAGGCTCCTCTGCCCATGGATGCTCCAGGCAAGAATACTGGAGTGGGTTGCCATTCTCTTCTCCAGGGGATTTCCTAACCCAGGAAACGAACCCAGGTCTCCAGCAATGCAGGTAGATTCTTTACCAACTGAGCCACCAGGGAAGCCTAGTGACATAAAACAAAAATTAATAGGCATACAGCTTTGTGGGTCACAAATGTAGACAAGACACAGCTCATCTCTGCTCCACACCAACTGCGGCATCACCTGGGCAGGGAAGAGGGAAGGAAGTAGTTAAGAATGCGTGAGACAACTACCTCATCTATTTTTTCTCCTCATATCCTCCCATATGGAAAGAGAGCTACCTTAGGCTCCTTCATAGCATGGAAGGTTCAATATAGTCAGATTTTTTATATGAAGCTAGTATTGCAAGAAACCCAGGATAAGATTATAAACCTTCACGTTTCCTGACTTCAGAAGTACCAGAGCATTACTTTTGACTCACTCTATTTGGTCAAGCAAGGCTTGACCACTAAGGCTATTCCAGATATTGTATAAAGAAGTAGGAATTAGACTGCACTTCTAATCTGCTAAGGGGGAATCCACTAAGTGGATTGCTTCAGTGGTGTCTGACTCTGTGCAACCCTATGGACCGTATCCCACTGGGCTCTTCTGTCCATGAGATTCTCCAGGCAAGAATACTGGAGTGGATTGTCATTCCCTCCTCCAGGGATTCTTCCCGACCCAGAGATTAAACCTGAGTCTCTCATGTTTCCTGCATTGGCAGGCAGGTTCTTTACCACTAACACTATCTGGGAATCGTAACAAGTAATTTTAATCCACCATATTGCATTTTCTTGGAACATAACCTCAAAATAAAGATAAAAACTGAACTGAACTGAGAGCCCCTATATCTTCCTTCTTTAATTTAAGGAAGTTAAAATCTATAAGAACAAGGACAAGTGTATTTTATGCAATAATATACATTCAGAAATGGGTATAATTCCTTGCAAATGATTGGTGATCAATAAGTATTTATTCAAAAGCTGTAGGAATCACTGCATGCCGAGAGGNACCTCAAAATAAAGATAAAAACTGAACTGAACTGAGAGCCCCTATATCTTCCTTCTTTAATTTAAGGAAGTTAAAATCTATAAGAACAAGGACAAGTGTATTTTATGCAATAATATACATTCAGAAATGGGTATAATTCCTTGCAAATGATTGGTGATCAATAAGTATTTATTCAAAAGCTGTAGGAATCACTGCATGTCGAGAGGCATGACAGATCATGCCTTGCTACACGGGTAGCAAATATTCACTGTTGTTTAGTTGCTCAGTCATGTCCCATTCTTTTGCAACCCCATGGACTATAGCCTGCCTGGCTCCTCTGTCCATGGGATTTTCCAGGCAAGAATACCGGGGTGGGTTGTCATTTCCCTCTCCAGGGGATCGTCTCGACCCAGGGACTGAACCTATGTCTCCTGGCACTACAGGCAGATTTTTTTACCGTTGAGCCACTGGGTTTCTAGGCAGTAAATATCCAAGCAACTCACCAAAACCAAAACTCCCAAGCAAGAATATGCACATGGAAGCTCTGTTTCTCTTGATAGGAATCTTCCCCAGCTTCCAAAATAAAACCTATAACCACAAAGATTCCAGTATACCTACTTTCCTAGTGTGTAGGGGCCATTCTCTCTTGATTCAAAGGCTGTGAGTATGCCCTGGCATCAGAAATCCCTATTGTGCCAAGACAAGATTACCACTAGAAATCATCTTTAGACACATCTCTCCAGGCAACACAGTCAAATGCAAATGCCATTCGAGGCTCCTGAGTTAGCCAGCTTTCTGATTCCAGTGTCATTAAACAAGCTTCCATATTCTCAACCTCATTCTCTTAACTTTATTCATATAAGATGTTATGGTTCGATGAAAAACTGGCCAGTGTCAAGAACTATGAAGGATCAGACTTTTTAACCATACTTGCAAACAAACATGTCAAACCTGCCACAGTTTTCATGGCAGAAGTTCAGAGACTCCGGGCTTAGAGACGAAGACTACTACTCATGATACAGCAGGAACATAAACTTCATGTTCATGTTAGTTCCCTTTGCCTGCCCCAGGTCACATGGGAGTGACACAGAAGTGGGTATAGGTGGATGCTGCACGTTACAGATTTGCATCACCTATGAGGAGCCCCTTGTTTAGGAAACTTCAAGCTGTCATACGAAGTGGCAAACAACCTGCCTAACCCTTCCCCAGAGGAAAACATTATCATACTGGATATCAAATAGCCCTACCATCTGCTTCTTCTCTATTCTCTGCGACATCTCTACTTTTCAAAGTTGCTCACTATACAAAAATTGTTGAAAAGGCAGAAGACCAGAACAAAAGACTGTCAGTGTTTCTGCTCAAAAGACACTCAGAAATATGAAGCATCATGGAGAATTGCCTCTTAATAGCCAGAAGTTAGGGACATAAAGGAGATATCACATTTATATGGTAGGTGGTAGAAAGATATTTCATAAAGAAGAGTGAATATGTAAAAAGATTTCTCTTTCTCTCGCAAGATACTTTCCTTTTGCTTCCTCTGTTTCTATTTCTCTCTCTCTCTCTTTCTCTCCTACTTCTTAAAAAGAAATTCAATGTGTTATGCTGTTCCTCTTTCTTTCATAGGGTTTATATACTCGTATGACCTAGTCAAGAGGCAAGCCATCATTTGAAAGGCTTTTGAATACTAAGGTCTCAAAGAAAAGATACATGGAATGGCCAGCTTAGCCTTTTCTGATTCTTTAGCCATTGAGAAAAACTTTTTTTTCTGTGGGTACATTATTCTAGGCCTTCTATCGCGGACACAATAGGAAGATCAAGAATAGCAGGGTTCCCAGACGGGTTTAAATGGAAAAGGCCAACCAAGGAGGACACTGACCTGCCTCTGCCTCTGGTTTAAAAATTATACTAAGGGTTAACCAAGACTTAGAGATTACTAATGATCTGCAATAGGGGCTTCCCTGATGTCTCAGCAGCAAGGAATCCTCCTGCAAGGGGATTTGCAAGAGATACATGTTCAATCCCTGTGTTAGGCAGATCCTCTTGAGAAGGAAATGGCAATCCACACCAGTATTCTTGCCTGGGATAAATCCTATGGACAGAGGAGCCTGGCGGGCTACAGTCCATGAGGTCACAAAGAGCTGGACATGAATGAGTAAGTAAACATCAACAAAAATGAAGAGGAAACCACATGGAGATGGATGCCTTAGCCAATAATAAAGCATTTTCTTGGAGTGACTTCTGTGATTAAATGACTTAGATATTTGAGGTGACAGTACACAGCTGGAAGTCAGAGAATTCAGACCCTTAACTATCGCCTGCCATGACTAAAACCCTCATGTTACCCCATTCCAACACCACACCTATATATCTATACCAGCATTTGTCTACCTGCTTAGTCCTCCCAGTAAAGTGGGAGCTTTTAAAGGGCTACAAATATATGTTACTCACATTTGCAGCTCCAACACCCAGCACTTATTTCCCATTCAACAACCATTACAAACCAAGCAACCCCTTGCTACATTTTATTGCTGTACTAATTCTTCTTAAACATATACTCTCACGTTCCAAAACTTCTAAGAGCCTCCTGTCTGCCAGTGTATCATGATTAACTCCATTACCTAATTTTTAAGGAACATCACAGTATGCAGTAAGTAGATGTAACATTTCAAAAATTTCTCTTAAGAATTGATTGCTGACTTTCACTAATCTTTCTCAGACAGCAACAGGGCTTAAGATCAGGTAGAAAGTGACTGTGTCTGCTCAGGGTTTCCTCAAATTCTAACTCACCAACAGTGCTTTCCTTTACTGCATTTGCTTTCTTCTTGTATAAACTCTCAGTGCCCTTAGAATTTATGTCACGCACTGTTACTTAGTCATATGCTACCTTGTACAGGACAGGTTCCCATTATATTACTAAACAGCCCCTCATGGATCCTGTGATTATACGGTTTGGCAACACAGCAAATTACATCATAACATGAAACTAGTCACTAATCAATCTGTTGTTGTTGTTTTACTCACCAAATTGTGTCTGATTCTTTGCGACCCCAAGGACTGTAGCTCTCCAGGCTTCTTGTCCATGGATTTCCCAGGCAAGAATACTGGAGTGGGTTGCCATTTCCTTTCTCCAGGGGATCTTCATGACCTAGGGATCAAACCCACATCTCCTTGGCAGGTGGATTCTTTACCATCGAGAGGCCTGAGAAGCCCACTACAGAATTGATCACCTATAATTTCCAATCATTTGCTCCAAATCCATAAAAATAATTATTTCTGACAAAAGGCAAAAGGAAATGAAACAAACATGGTGACTAATAGGGCCTTTGGTTTTATCTGTAATAGTTTTTTGGAAGAAAAAGTATATTCATGCTGAGGCAGACTGTCTCCAAAGATGGCTACAACAATCTTAGCCATGCTGCTCAACCTGTATCATGGGACTTGGCTGCTCCTCCCCTAAAGAAGTGAAGCCTATTTCCTGTCCCCTTGAAATTGACTGCCCTGCTCTGACCAACAGAATGTGAAGAAAGTGACAAGGGGACAGAGTTACAGAGCCTAGCTTTAAGAGATCCTGCAAATTTTGCTTCCACTGCTTGGGAACCTGGTTCTCTACTAGAGAGATCAGAGGAAGAGTCCCTGGAGGCTTAAGGATAGAAGACAGAGAAATCCCAGAATTCCATTCATCTCATTTAAGGAGCCAGACATGAGACTGAGACCATCCAAGATGCCTAGGTGAATATGTCTAATAGAGATAACCCATTCCATCTGAGCCCTGCCTCCCTCGCCAATCCCAGAAACATGAGTAAAGAAAACACATGATGGTTGTTTTCAGCCACTGAATTTCAGGCTGGTTTCTTCCACAGCAATAGGCAACTATCACTTGTGTTATTCAAAATTAATTTTGAAAAAATAAATAAGCCACCTGCAAACCTTTTTTCCTGTTTAACAACTAGCCTCTCTCCGTTTCCCATCTCATTCCATGTCTTTAATGTCTCTATTCATCTAACTGATTATACAGTCTCCAACAATGCAATGCAAAATCAGTGCAAATCAAGGCAAAATCAGGGCAAAGTGATTATAGCATGAAATTGCAAATCTTTCAAAACATGTTAAGAAATCATGAAGTTGATGAAGGTAACATTAGAGAAGCCCTTGAATTGTGGGCAACTCTTCTGGGAAATGAGAATCGGCAGCTGGAATAGTTAACATTTGTAGAAGAAAAACATTCACACAGATGATGGCACAGTAAGTGCCTCAAAAGGGAATGATTAGAATGTCAAAATTCAAGAGAGGCTCTTGGAAAATTGATGAAGCCCTCAAATATTTTTGCAATAATGACCCTCTTTATGATTTGCCCACAGAAGTCAAACGTAAAAAGGATATTGTGTCATGATACCATATAATTTTGTTAGAAAATTATGCTTCTCAAAATCAACACTTGACTCAGCTTTTGTTCTAATATTTAACACATCACTGACCAACTAAATTTTGTTAAATGTAAGGTAAATCAATTTTAATAATTTTCTTACATTTTTTAAAGCTAATGTCTCAACCAAATACTTTTACTTTTTTCCACCCTATTTTTACAAGATTCAGTTGAAGTGGGTTTGGGGGGTACCAGTTATCTGAAGAAAACTGGGGGCCTCTGTAAAATCTTTGCTTCATCTCCCTAATTAGCAGGCATATGCACTGAGGATAGGGTCTTAGACCACACTTTCTGAGTATCCTCTAGACAATTCACCAAGCAAAGAACTGAGCAGAGAGTGTGAACTCACGTGTTCAATAAATGTGACAATGAATGACCTACTGACTGACTGGCTCACATGGAGATGCTGCCACTGAAGAATGGCGCTTTATCCGTTATCAATCCCTGCCCCCAAATCAGCTGGCATTTGTTCTCAAAACTGTTCATAGAAGGCCTATTACAAACTTTCTGCTAAAGCTCTTTCAAAGGCTGGATACATTTAAAACCAATTCAAGCATGTAAAGTCGTTTCAGGAAATAAGCCCCATATCCCAAGGGCTCAGCTGAGCAGGGCCACTTTTCAGAACAGGTGTGCCACTTCACTGAGCAGGAATTTGGAAATGTCAAACATTAGAAGTACTTCAGAAACTCCAACTCAACCTGCATGAGAGTCGTACTTCTGGGCGTGTGTCAATAAATGCCTTGCAGAGGTGGGCATTTGAGAAAACCTCTCCACCCTGATTCAAAATTAGTTACAATAAATCAGCATGGTAAGGTCTTAAATAGACCACACCTTTTTTATTTGGCTTTTCCTGTTTCAATTTTACCTCTCATAAGAAACTGTTTAAAGTAGTTATTCTAAAAGTTCCCATCTATATTACATGATAACGGTCCATAACAGGATTGGATGTTTTCACATCCCTGAATTTCAGTCTCTTTCATTTTATCTTGCATCTCCAATTGCAAGAGTAAGAACTGAGCTGTTTTTCTTGTCATTATCAATTACTTCTATCCCTTTGAAAATTAAAAACCAACACTAAGGGCTTGACTGCAAGTACCCTTTAGATTTGGCCTCTTTCCGTGGACACCAGGCATTCTGAAGCCCATCAGTCTGTTCCAGGGCAAAGGCAAACAATACTTTCCATTACAATGACTTGTATCCAGGGGAAAAAAAAAAAAAAAACAGGCACTCTGCAGCATACATAGCATAGCTGCCAGAGAAAAGTTTACTAGCTTTAGCCAATTGGAGGCTGAGGCCCTGGGCCAAATTAGCATGTTTTTCCCCGCCTCTAGATGAAGTCAGGAGTGAAATATGACATTGAACTTATTCTTTAAAAAGGAAGAGGCACAGGAAAGAAAAGCTAAACCTGCAGGAAAGTGCCCTGTGCCAAGGAGAACGTGATTAGGAAGCTGTGTACATGCCTCTGAACCCTGAGTGGTTCTCAGTTCTGTATCCTTCGCCTCCCACTGGGTGGAGTAGGTCTTTTAAGAGCAGCTGGAATGCGGTTCCCCTGATCAGTGTAGCCAGTTGTTGACTGTCTGAACCTCTGCCAGTCCTAGAGAGCGGTGCTCCGAGCTCAAACCAGAAGGCGAGCTGGTCCTTCTCACCACCAGTCCTTCTCACCGGGGCCAGAGGAAAGTGCCCACCTGTGCAGAAGCCATGGGGGAGGACGCTGTACAAGCTGAAAAGTTCCAGCACCCAGGTCCCCACATGCGGCCGGAGAAGCCGGCCAGCTCCAGTCCGGTGCCGTCCTCCACGCCGAGCCCCAGCCTGCATCTGGGGAACACGGAGGAAGCCATCCGGGACAACTCGCAGGTGAACGCTGTCACGGTGCTCACGCTCCTGGACAAACTGGTGAACATGCTAGACGCCGTGCAGGAGAACCAGCATAAGATGGAGCAGCGGCAGATCAGCCTGGAGGGCTCCGTGAAGGGTATCCAGAACGACCTCACCAAGCTCTCCAAGTACCAGGCCTCCACCAGCAACACGGTGAGCAAGCTGCTGGAGAAGTCGCGCAAGGTTAGCGCGCACACGCGTGCTGTCAAGGAGCGCATGGAGAGGCAGAGCGCGCAGGTGAAGCGTCTGGAGAACAACCACGCCCAGCTCCTCCGGCGCAACCACTTCAAAGTGCTCATCTTCCAGGTCAGTGCCCCTGCTCTCCTCCCACCCCGCTGGGCCTCCTCGGCATCCAAGATCTCAGTCTGCCTGGCTCTCCCAGCCATTTGTACATCTGTCCTGCCTGTCAGAGATCACACACACACACAAGGCATTGTCCTCTCTCCCTGTGAAATCTGCACACGGGGGGTGGGGGGGAGGGGACGGGGAGGGGCTGGAATTTCCCGGATAACGGCCACCTAAACCCAAGGCGTGTGCCTCATGGGTTAGCAGGGTGGAGTCATTTGTCAAGAGCACGTGGATGCACTCTGTACAGGTTGGGAAGGTGAGCAGGTGCAGGCACCCTAGTCAAATTCATTTGTCTCTCTGCATTGTGAACGTGGGGCTCTGACTGCAGCTGTTAGCTGGACAGGGCAAATTAATTCAGTGGCTATTTATTAACTCTTTGTGTAAATGAGGGAATCGTGTAAGTTGTTTTTTTAAGCAACAAGTCAAATTTATAACTTTTTAAAGCATCCCTTTGTCCAAAGGTCACCAGTGTTTGGGGAACTAAGTATTGATGACTGATTCCATTAGAAATGAACTAGCCTCTTCCTATTATGACTTTTGGTCAAAGTAATCTTGTTGCACTCTTTTCTAGCAAATGTTGCACTAAAACTGTAGAGCATAACTCTACACGCATGCTAGATATGCTTGTCATTACTCAGAGAGACCATATCTGTAAAGTAAAATAGTTACAAAGAATATTTTCTTCTTCAAATGGTTGCCTTGGAATAAAAAGGCCACTTAATTTTTTTAATGCCTCAATGATGCAATTAATGTAGCAAAAGGCTATCTGGGGACAGGGAGGTTGCGTGGGGCTGTTGTTCTGCCAAGTAGTGGGCATTTGTCAATCCAAGGGCAGCCCTGCCTAATGCTGGAAGCCCTTCCGCCCGGTGGAACTCAGCCAGTGCAGAGCCCAGGAAGCAACTGCCATCCCTGCCCCAGGGCTGTCTGGTTGTGACCATGTGAATAGGAGAGGATTTCAAAGCCATGGAGGGGCGAGGCTATAACCAACTGTTTGATTGTGAAAGGCACACAAGAAGAGCCTTCATCTCCCCAAAGAGATTTAGAAACTGGAATTTAAACCGAGGGAGCCTTCTTTTTCTAAATGAATCTTCTCTGCCAAGTCAGAACCTAAGCCCCCTTCCTCCATAAAAGGAAAGACTCATCTTGCTGCTTTTTTGTCCTCCCCAAACTACACTTGATGTTATAAAGCTTCGGGCAGCTGATGTTCTCCTATACCTTGCAGGCTTTTGCGGTCCGGAAATTTTTTAGCTTTTAATGCAAATGAAATAGCTTTTCATGCACCAGATGAACTGAAGAGAGATATGGTAACTGCTTTTCCCAAGTCATACAAGATCCCTATATTATTGGCCTGAAAGATATTATAAATCTCAATTCTCAAGGCATTTCTAAATTAAATACTGATCTCCAAACAAACCAAACATGTACAGACCTGTTTAAATCTGAATCATCAAAGGAAATTTCCCTCCTTCCTGTATGAATCAGAGAGATTATTTCTTGTCCTATCCCTCAGTGAAGGAGGAAAAATAAGAAATTATTTATCTAGTAGAGGAAATCACAATATGCTGGGATCAGTTTTTGTTTTGTTTTGCCACGGATGTTCTGTGGATGCTGAAGGGAAGGATGGGGAAGATAAGTAACTAAAAATTTCAAGGGAACTGTAAATATAACATTTGAAAAAAAAAAAAAACAACTATTGGAAACTTAAAAATATGTCCTGCTGGTGAAGCCCTGCCATGGTCTTTTTGTCACAGTGAATTGACAGGTGTGAAATTGCCACCAGAAATTATAGGATTTCTCCATACAGTGAGGATAAGGTGAAACAGACTCAAGACCATTGTAGAGGCTACAAGAATCCAAAGCAGTGTGTTCAGCTCCATTCAGAGCCTCTTAGCAAATAGCCCCCAAGGACTTTTTTTTTTTAATTTTACTTTGTTTTACTTTACAATACTGCATTGGTTTTGCCATACATCAACATGAATCTGCCACAGATGTACATGAGTTCCCAATCCTGAACCCCCCTCACACGTCCCTCCCCATACCATCTCTCTGGATTATCCCAGTGCACCAGCCCCAAGCATCCTGTATCCTGCATTGAACCTAGACCGACGATTCATTTCTTACATGATATTATACATGTTTCAATGCCATTCTCCCAAATCATCCCACCCTCTTCCTCTCCCACAGAGTTCAAAAGTTGGTTCTATACATCTATGTCTCTTTTGCTGTCTTGCATACAAGGTTATCATTACCATCTTTCTAAATTCCATATATATGTNCACTTGGCTAAGGCCTAACCAGGTTCTGGCTGCTGCAAGTGGGGGAACTAGGTGCCCGGACACCGTGGCCAGTAGTTGGTCCTGAAGCTTCGGGGCAGCAGTGCAAATAAACAGTGCTCAGATGGTTTATTAATTTAGATGTTTACAGAGTTTATTGTTTTGGGTGTGTAAAGTGCCCGTCTGGCAGCCACTTTTTGCCAAACTCACTGGCCACGTCTGTCCATCTTGGTTTTCTCTGCCCTTTTAAATATACACTTAATTCAGATTTCACTTTAGCAGGTCCCAGATAATGTGGTCTCCAGTCTAGAGATTGGATCATTGCAAATAATGTAAGGTTGTAGTCAGCAACCCTTGAAATCCTGACCCGCCTCTTTCTGTTAATAACATGCTAGGATACTAGCACCATAGTGTTGTCGGGACTGAAATAAATAACGTATATTAAACATCAGTTCTGGGTTCTTAGTAGAGTCAGTACAGTTGAGCTTTTATTAATAATTTCTGTGCTTGACCTTGAGGAATCCAAGGTCAAAGAAAGAGTGCTGGTTTCTTCAGCATTTCTGACTTTTAAGCTCCAAATCTGTTCCTTCCTACAGGTTAAGAACCGGCCCACCAGCATTACATGGGATGGCCTTGATCCAGGTAAATTGTACACCTTGGTCTTGACAGATCCGGATGCTCCCAGCAGGAAGGACCCCAAATACAGGCAAGTTGGAGAAAGATGGGGAATAGTGGGTCATCCATTGTGACCCAGTGCTTCTTGNCCGGCCCACCAGCATTACATGGGATGGCCTTGATCCAGGTAAATTGTACACCTTGGTCTTGACAGATCCGGATGCTCCCAGCAGGAAGGACCCCAAATACAGGCAAGTTGGAGAAAGATGGGGAATAGTGGGTCATCCATTGTGACCCAGTGCTTCTTGCACTGTGTAAGTCCCTTGTTGGACATGCTGTGTGGGAAGAAATAGACTCGATTTGGGGTGTTCACTTCCATGCTTAAACCTGAGTGTGCTTTTTGCTCCCTAGAGCAAGATTCTAGAATAGCCGAGAGCTGGATCTGCCCAGGCCTGTTTTTGTACAGCCCCATGAGCTGAGAATGACTTTAACATGTTTAAAAGAGCAATAATACTTCTTGACGTATGGACATTACATGAAATTCAGACTTTGGTGTCCTTAATTAAAGTTCTGTTGGGTGACTTCGCCTGTGAGTGTGTCCTGACTTCTTGTGATGCTGATGGTCCTCTCTTCCTCCATGTAGGGAATGGCATCATTTCCTGGTGGTCAACATGAAGGGCAACAACATCAGCAGTGGCACGGTGCTCTCCGATTATGTGGGCTCTGGGCCTCCCAAGGGCACAGGTCAGTAAAGGTTGCATTTGGAAGGAGATGGGAGGGGAGCCTGGGTGCATATTAGGATTGATATAAACTGCTACAAACTCTTAGTCTAGCTTTTAGAGTTTTATATTTATGAGAGCCCTTACCCTAGTGAAGATTTTAGGCAACTCAGTTCCCCTCTAAAGCAGCTGCCTGTCGGGGACACTCAGACCCATTTTGGTGTCAGGTGGCCAGAGCCATGGGTACTTGGTTAGATGGACGTTCTTTTAGAGAATAGTGCATTGGACCTTGCCAGGTTGGATCAGTGCTGCCTAGGCTAATGGTGGGAGATGCGCTGTTGTCATGTTGTGCCTGACAGGTGTTTCCATTTCCTGGAACAAGGAACTGGAATGAGGCAGAACACTTGATCTTGTACACACTGTTCAGCCATAAGTTACTCTGAAGGAGGTACCAGAAGGTCCCTGACAAGGGACCTGGTGTTTTATCTGTAGGCCCAGAAGCTCAAAGCCCTCTCATGCATTCATAAGAGGGACCTCTCTCCCAAGCATCTCTTTAAGTTCTCTAGAACCAGTTATAAAATCAGGCAGTTTAATTATGGAAAGTAT
Organism: Neotragus moschatus; assembly: GCA_006410615.1. NCBI lineage: Eukaryota > Metazoa > Chordata > Mammalia > Artiodactyla > Bovidae > Neotragus > Neotragus moschatus. The sequence continues at coordinate 110,991 of SJYA01000281.1, forward strand.
ACCTATGAGAATAAAGCAGTTCTCTCAAGTAGCAGCTGTGTTCTCATTAACAAAAAAGCTTCAGTGACTCACTTCTTTTTCCTTTTCACATTTGTTTAGTAAGGTATAATTTACATATAATAAAACACACAGAGCAGAAGGGTTTAATCAATAAATATTGACTAGTGCATACATCCATGTTAGCACCATGGGAAATAAGATGTAGGATGTTTCTGTCACCCCAGAAGGTTCTTAAGGGACTTAAGTTAAATTTCCCCAGAGCTAATCATTTTCTGGCTCTTCTCTCTATGGACTACTCTTGCTGTTCTTGTATTCTTATAAATGGCGTCATGCAGTATGCATTTGTGACTGGTCTTCTGGACTTAAGGTAGTGTCTATGAGACTCATCCATGTTATTGTGAGATTAGTAGCTCCTCCTTTTCATTGTCAGGTAGTATTCCCTTGTGCAAATATACCACAGTTTGTGTAGCCATTCCCTGGACATTTGGCTTGTATTTCTAGTGTTTGGATATTATGAATAAATTTGCTGTTTCCATTCTTGTCCTTTTATGGGCATGTTTCCATTTTCCTTGAGTAAATACTTAGGAGTAGAATTGTTGAGTCATAGAAGTCCAAAATGGTTGAAAAACTTCTATACTTGAATCAGCAGTATTTCAGCAGTATACTGAAAGAAAGTTTCAGTAGCTCCGTATAAGATCCATGCCATATGTNCCATTCTTGTCCTTTTATGGGCATGTTTCCATTTTCCTTGAGTAAATACTTAGGAGTAGAATTGTTGAGTCATAGAAGTCCAAAATGGTTGAAAAACTTCTATACTTGAATCAGCAGTATTTCAGCAGTATACTGAAAGAAAGTTTCAGTAGCTCCGTATAAGATCCATGCCATATGTATTGATAGAACCATTCCAAGATTCATCCATGTGGTAGCATGAGACAGGATTTCCTGCCTTTTTTTTTTAAGGCTGAATAATATTCTGCTGTACATATATACTGTGTTTTATCTTTTCATTTGTCAGTGGACATTTGTAGTGCTTTCACCTCCAGGCTGTTGTGAATAGCGTTGCAGTGAACTTAGCCTCCTCTCATAAATGGGGTGGTCTGGGTCCCTCCGAGTTGGTGCGTCCTCAGAAAATGGAGACATCTCCTCTCAGGTGCTTAGCTATGTGTATGTCTTCCTCCTGCCTCTCCCTCCAGGCCTCCACCGCTACGTCTGGCTGGTTTACCAGCAGGAAGGACCACTGAAGTGTGACGAGCCTATTCTCAGCAACCGATCTGGAGACCACCGTGGCAAATTCAAGGTGGCCTCTTTCCGCAAAAAGTATGAGCTTGGGACCCCAGTGGCCGGCACGTGTTACCAGGCCGAATGGGACGATTATGTGCCCAAGCTCTACGAGCAGCTGTCTGGGAAGTAGAGGAGATGGACACGGTCCCAGAGTTCCCAAACAGTGTTTCAGTTTAGTGATGCATGTAGATTTCCCCCCATCTCTCTGCCCAAGCCCTGAGCAGTCAGATTTAGATTTAGGGTGGCTTTTCTTTCCTTCTGCCTGTATTGTATAATTTTAGGGGGGTTATGTTTTGATCAAATTTGAACTCCGTTTTGGCGGGGGATTCTTTGGTACTGTGATTCAGTTTATCAAAATGTTAATACAAGAACAACAACCCAGACTTTAAAGAAGAAGAAAAGTTCTGGTAAAAGACCAGGTCTGCAGTATTAGAACAGAACTTCAAAGAATCTTTAAGGGAGGTTGAAAACAAAAAAGAGATTAATTGCCTCTGCCTTTGTGAGCCTGAGCACAGAATTGTGTGTGAAGGCACATACAGGCATGTATTTTCATGGCTCTGTCTCACCAAGACAACCAGGGGCTGTCATGTCCACTAACCCCCAACGTCTCAGGCTGGTTACTGTGTGTCAGTGTCCCGCTGTGGCTCCTTTAAAGAGCAATACTGGAAAAAGCTCCATAGAAGAAATTGCTTTGCTGTTAAAGCCTGGCCANTACAGGCATGTATTTTCATGGCTCTGTCTCACCAAGACAACCAGGGGCTGTCATGTCCACTAACCCCCAACGTCTCAGGCTGGTTACTGTGTGTCAGTGTCCCGCTGTGGCTCCTTTAAAGAGCAATACTGGAAAAAGCTCCATAGAAGAAATTGCTTTGCTGTTAAAGCCTGGCCATCTAGATGAGCAGCAGGGCTGGGTAAGAGGTTATCAGAATCTGAAAGTCTGTGCTTGTTAAATTGATCATTCTTTGGTTTAAAAGAGAAAGCCGGTCTGGAGTTGGTGACTGTCGTGTTAATTTTGCTGTTTGCTTATAGTTGAATAAAAATAAAAACACTGTGTAGATGAACCCGGCCTTCAGATACTTTGCCTTTTTTGGTGTGGGGTTTCATAAATAATGAGACATCAAGAGACAATCTCTAGGGAATTCCCTGGCAGTCCAGTGGTTAAGATTCCATGCTTCTACTGCAGGGAGCCTGGGTTTGATCCCTGATAGGGGGAAGATCTGCAAATCATGTGGTGCAGACCAAAAAGAAGAAAAACCCCCGACCATCTGTTAAGTGAGTAGCCCCTTTCTCTGATCAGCAGTGGTGACTGGGACTTAATTTAGGAACTATACAGGGGTTCATACTTACATATATGCCATTACACAACAGCAGGAACAACCATTAAAACTGGAGGTCTTAAAAAAAAATCACAAAACTTTAGGTCAAATCTTGCCTGTAAAGCACCTTTGTATTTTCTAAATAGTCCTTTCCAACCTGAGAGTGAAGCTGGTTGAAAACGTTCCCTTTTGGTGTAGTTCAGTATGGAAACCACAACAATGACTAAGAAGTTAGTCCACGCTTCTCATTGTTCCAACCGTGATCCATATAGATCAGTACCAAAAAAGTGGGGGAAGGGGAGATGGAGGTCTGTTTCTCTGACCTGGTCTGTAATGGAGAGGCATCCTGGCCAGACCTGGCGGTGTCAGTCAGCAGGGCTGGGCCTTTCACCACCTTTGGCTGCAGTACCTGCTCCTTTGAAAAAACTGTTGGGGAATGTTGCCTCGTGTAATCTCTGGGGATGAGTAAGGGAGAAAGTAATTTTTTTTAACTTCAGGGTTTTAAAATTCAATTTTTAAACAATATTTTGTAAAACAAAAACTATAAAGGGAATGACTACCCTATTCCCCTTAAAATTAAATGTAAGGGACTTCTCTGCTGGTCCAGTGGCCAAGACGGCTTCCAATGCAGGGGGCCTGGGTTCAATCCATGGTTGAGAAACTAGGTCCCTCATGCCACAACTGAAAGATCCCACATGCTACAACGAAGACCCAACCAAATACATACATACATAAATATACATTTTTTTTAATGTGAGAAGCAAGACATTCACTTGGTAAGACAAGGCAAATTTAAGAAAATGCTGAAAGAAAAAAAAAAAAATGCCTAGCCTTCTCCATGGCAGTTAGCAGTTACTTGTTTAAGAAGCAAATGTAAAAATTCATATCTGCATATATATTGTTTAAAGATTAGTCTTCTATACACTGGTATACATTGTTCTGTACTGTTCCCCTAGCTAATGTACCTTCATGTCATATGTCTTAAGGTAACAGGTCACTAGAATTCGTATCATTATTTTGAACAGATTATCTACTTTATAAATGTTCCATAATTAACCAGTCTAGTGCCTTCTGTGGTTAGATTATTCCTGGTTATTTGCTGTTTTAAAGAGTGCTTCAGCAAACTTCTATATATATAAAATGCTTTTGTGAGTACTTTAATGGGGGTAAATCCTTAGCATTTTCAGTTCTGATACTGATAAACCACCCTCCAAAGAGATCACTCTTATTATACTCATGTCAGTAGTACATGAAAGCACCTGTTTTTCCATCTGCTTACCAGTTTTCTCAAACTTTACCTGTTTGAACAGTTTGATATTATTTATGTATATTTAAAATCATTTATTCTTTTTCTCTAAACTCCTGTTTTCTTTGAGAGTGTTTTAAATCTGCTAACCCACAGTATTTTTTTGATTCTAGATACAGAATCTAAAGAGTAATGAAGAATTATAGTAATCTATTAGTTTCCTTGTTAAAACAGGTTTAGTTCAGTTCAATTCAGTCGCTCAGTTGTGTCCGACTCTTTGCAACCCCATGAATCGCAGCACGCCAGGCCTCCTTGTCCATCACCAACTCCCGGAGTTCACTCAGACTCAATGTCTATTGAGTTAGAGATGCCATCCAGCCATCTTATCCTCTGTCATCCCCTTCTCCTGCCCCCAATCCCTCCCACAGCCCTGGGATTTCTTTGGAGGGAATGATGCTGAAGCTGAAACTCCAGTACTTTGGCCATCTCATGTGAAGAGTTAAAACAGGTATGGATTCATAAATGATTCAGAAAAAGGTAAGAAGCCCAACCAAAATTATGAAATGTATGCACAAGAAGTTCACACAAAAAAGAATACATATGAAATCACATATTAATAACCTTAGAAGCAAGGGGATACCCTGTTTCACCTATTAAATTGGAAGAAGTGAATTTACCCTCAGGCACCCAGCTAGGAAGTAGGGGATTCTGGTTCTGAATAGAGCTCTGGCCTCAGAGCCAGCTCATCACCACTTCACCCACTTGCGCACAAATTCCTTTTGAGCTTTAGCATCCTCATGTCAAAAAATGGGTGGGAGGGAATCATTAATCTGCCTTATTTACCTCAAAGGGTTTTGGAGAACCAAAAAATGATCTGTTGAGATTAAATGGATTAGTACAGATTAATAAACTTGACCTGACTGACATACAAGGATCATGTCTACAAATGGCTCACTTTCCTAAAAGCTACACAAAAGTGTGTCTATAGGTTTTAGAACAGAAAGACACAGGAGTCTGTTCTGTAATATGGTGCAGCTTTAGCAGCTCTGCAGAGCCCAGTATTTCTAATAAATCTGAACCCTTGGGAGCTGCTCATCATGCTGACTTAATTATAGAAAACATGGCAATTACTCTGGAGGCCCTCAATCCCTGGTGAACACAGACTCTAAGACCATATCTAGTCCAAACTCACAAAAATTTTCTTGTTTCCTTCTATAAATTTTATAGTTTGATTCTTTACTTGAATCTATCATCCATTTTGAATTGATTTTTGTGGATAGTAGGACTTCCCTGGTGGCTCACACAGTTAAGCGTCTGTCTACAGTGCGGGAGACCCGGGTTCAATCCTTGGGTTGGGAAGATCCCCTGGAGAAGGAAATGGCAATCCACTCCAGTACTATTGCTTGGAAAATCCCATGGACATAGGAGCCTGGCAGGCTACAGTCCATGGGGTCGCAAAGAGTCGGATACGACTGAGCAACTTTACTTTACTTACTTGTGGATAGTGAAATGAGGATTGGTATTCAATATTTCCCATGTGGATGTCCAGTTGATCCAGTACTATCTGCTAAAAAGATTTTCCTCTCTTCATTAAGTTGTACCTTTATACAAATACATATAAATTGACCATATGTGTTAATCTATTTCTGAATTGTCTGCATGGTCCCATTGTTCTGTGTCTATCTTTTTGCCCATATTAAAGTGTCTTGAAAACAACTAATCTCAAAAATATACAAGCAACTCCTGCAGCTCAATTCCAGAAAAATAAATGACCCAATCAAAAAATGGGCCAAAGAACTAAATAGACATTTCTCCAAAGAAAACATACAGATGGCTAACAAACACATGAAAAGATGCTCAACATCACTCATTATCAGAGAAATGCAAATCAAAACCACAATGAGGTACCATTTTACGCCAGTCAGAATGGCTGCAATCCAGAAGTCTATAAGCAATAAATGCTGGAGAGGGTGTGGAGAAAAGGGAACCCTCTTACGCTGTTGGTGGGAATGCAAACTAGTACAGCCACTATGGAGAACAGTGTGGAGACTCCTTAAAAAACTGGAAATAGAACTGCCTTATGACCCAGCAATCCCACTGCTGGGCATACACATCGAGGAAACCAGAACTGAAAGAGACACATGTACCCCAATGTTCATCGCAGCACTGTTTATAATAGCCAGG
>SJYA01000281.1:119055-175110 GCA_006410615.1 Neotragus moschatus
TCTGGTTTAAAACAAAAAAAAAAAAAAAAAAAACCTAATGTAAAAGTAAGAGTGAGGGAAGAAAATCTGTCGTCTGACCAGAACACATTCAGTCTTGTAGTGTTTAGATTATGTTTCCAGTTTGTGAAGTCCTTTTATGTTGTCTAAAATCTGTTGGTGACTTTTGGTTGGTTGGTTTGTTGATCTACTAGATACTTATGTATTAGCATTTTTTTTAATTCTGAAATTTTTCCTATTTAAAAAGTCATTTAAGTCTGTGCTGAACTTACAGCATTGTAGCTGTTAAGCCTCTCCTGCATTAGCAATTACTTCAAATTATAACCAGTAGAATCTAAAACTGGAGAAAATTCATCTCCTTTGGAGCAATAAAATAAACTGTAAAATTCCTGTTAAATTTAGCAGCTTCCCTTTTTATATTTTTTAAAAATAATAGCTTAAGATCTATGTTTGAATTCAAAATACTGTGACAGAAGCCGGTATAAATGAAATAAGACTCACTGGGGTTGCTGATCATAAAGCAAATGCTAAAGACTAATAAGGCTAATACTTTGCTTGTAAGTGCATAGGTATCTTTTACTAAAAATAAAATCTGTACAGAAAATCAGTGAATTTACAGTTAAGAGGAAATTTTCTCTGTTGATTGAAGAGACTAGAATTTTACAGTAACTGGCCCTGAGGGTGTGATACTCTTAAGGCCTCTTAAAGTTCTAGTAATGATTATTTGAAAAAGCAGTCTGGGAATGATTTCAAATCCAGGGAACAAAATGAGAGTACTCATGAACAGTTTACACTTTCATCCACATAAAATTGTGAAATTGGGTGAAAAGAGTAAAAGTTAGATATTTACTATGAGTATATTCATGGAGAACTAAGCCTATAAATGTGTTCAAATATTCATCATTTGGGTTCCTTTGATAAGAACAGAATTTTAGAAAGTTACTAAAAGTATAACATCTTCAGACTATTTTAATTGATTTTTTTATAGACTATACTTCATCCAAAGCCACTGTTCTGAAAACCATTAATTTAGTACAGACTCAGAAGAAATGAGCATACAGGTAATCAAAGCCACATTTATATGACAACTCACGATGTTTATATCACATTGATTAATATTCCAATAAGGGGACTTTGGTTTTGATATGCTAATTATCCAGTGACCTTTAGTTGAAGAGATAAACAAAATACTAGTTTTTATGTTATAATTTACACTTACTGAATGCCAGCATTGTCTCAGGCATTTTAAACAAATGGCTGATTATTGTCAGTATTTCTTCAAAAAAATCATTGCTTCTCTCATATATTAAAAGTCTAGATTCTCAGATGTAAGGCTTCCAAGTAAATGTTGCCCACTCTGTTGTTTCGTAATCTGTATCTGTTGGAACAAATACTAAATGTTCTCCAATGCAGCTCAGGTCCTACAGTTTTGATTCTTGAATGAAAAAAAAAAAGAGTTTGGCATTTGTACCTGTGAGATCACTTTTACAATCTGTTAACAAGTTTTTTATGAGATTTAAGTTAATATCACAGAATCAAGTGTTTTAGAGCTAGAAAGTGAAGTTGCTCAGTCGTGTCCAACACTTTGCAACCCTATGGACTGTAGCCCACCAGACTTCTCCATCCATGGAATTTTCTAAGCAAGAGTACTGCAGTGGGTTGCCATTTCCTTCTCCAGGGGATTTTCCCAACCCAGGGATTGAACCTGGGTCTCCCGCATTGTGGGCAGACATTTTACCCTCTGAGCCACCAGCATCTCAATAATCATTTAGTTTAACCTCATTTTATATAAAAGGAGCAGAGGCCCTCAGAAATAAAGTGACTAGCAAGGTTTCATTTGATTAATAATATAAATTATAGTTGAGTTATGAAATGAGTGAAAACAAACACTATAATCTTACTATGGCAAAGTTCATGTTTACTGGGTTTTCTACAAGAGCTTTTAAATAATTCAGTGTGTTTTGTTTTTTGTTTTGTGGGGTTTTGTGTACAACAAAGAACACCTAACCAGTGTGATCTTAAAAAAGAATTGAACCCTTGATAACACTGAAAAATAATGAAACTTTTAAATCCTCAAGAATCTGAAAGATTGCTCAGGGATTATAACTAATGCATTTTATTCTTATGACTTGCTGATTCCACTGACAGCTGCCTTAGGGGTGCAGTTCTAATCAATGGCTTTATCCACTTGGCAATCTATACCTCCAGAAACACAAATCGGAGAAAACCATCAATGTGTAAAAGAGACATATAAATCAGGATGTCAGGTGGGCATAGTTCCATTTTAATAACTGGTATTTAGAGATTATTGGATAAAACATTCCATGGACACAAATTTATGGTCCTCATATCCCTCCAAGATGCCACCACATCCCTGTGGGAACATAACTACCTTTGTTGTTTCCTAACAATGAGAAAGATAAGTTAGTGACAGGAGAGCAAACTGCCTATTCAGGCTTTTAAATGACTTACCGTAGGCTTCTTTTTCTAACGCTAGTCATAGAATCTTCTCCTTTAACGTTGTATCTATTTTTTATATGCAAAGAGACTTTGCTTCCATGAGCATCAATGTAAGAAATGCCCAGCATGTTTTCCAGTTTCTCCTTGTTGATATCTACATACAAGATGGAGACTATTAGTTAACAAGAATTAATATGAACAGCAAACAAGAGAAACTGCAAGGAAAAATACCGCTTCTCAAGAGTTATTTTCACTCCTTTTCACTTTCACAGTATAAGCGTGAAAATATATTCAAATAATATTAATATTCATATATGTTAGAAGTGTACTGAATGATGGCCCATTCCAGCATGCCTGTCTGGAGAATTCCATAGACAGAGGAATCTGGTGGGCTACAGTCCATGGGGTCACAAAGAGTCGAACACAACTGAGCGACTAACACTTTTTCACTTTAGCAAGTGTCCTGCACTTGCAGCTGCATCAGTGGGGCTATATACCTTTTTGCAAAAAACTCTGCAAGGCAAACAGTCAACTGCTACTGGGGGCCTCTACTGGGAAGAACTACCCATGGAAGCCACGCAACCCATAAGGGATTCTTAATGCCATATTAAGAAGTTACAAACCCTAAGTGAATATATAGGTAACTAGCATAGTTAATGGAGAAGGAAATGGCAACCCACTCCAGTGTTCTTGCCTGGAGAATCCCAGGGACAGCAGAGCCTGGTGGGCTGCCGTCTATGGGGTCACACAGAGTCGGACATGACTGAAGCGACTTAGCAGTAGCAGCAGCATAGTTAAACATTGACAGATTTGAGGATGATATTTGATCCTCTCTCTTGAAAGAGCCATCAATCTTAGAATATATAAGAGAAAATAGATTAAAAACATTACAGCAGGAGTCTGAGTCTATCACCTCACCCATAGGCAGGTGAAATATCACGTTTCCATGAGATATATATGTTAGGGACTAAACAAGGACAGGTGAGCAGGTAAAACTGGACACCTGGGGAACAATGCAGTTACAGAGGAGCCACTGTCTGTAGTTCAAGTTGAATTTCCACCACTCTAACTTGATAGTCAAATGCGTCTATATATTTTATTAAAGAATAGAGATTTTGAAGTGTGTTAGCATTCTTCAGCTTCTAAACAAACATTATGAAAGTGTAAGACCTAATATACTTAGACGTTCACAAATTCCTGTGTGAAAGGAAAGGACTGACCTTCAGAACAGAACTAGAAGAAGTCATAAAATAAACACTGTCCAGTAGACAGAACACAAAATCCCGCTTGAGTAATTAAGATGACAGCAGAAGCATAGCAGTTGGCTGAGAAGACGTATCTCACTTGTTTTCAGTTGCATAAAGACACATCCAACTCATTCTGGATTGTGTCTGTATCTGCTAGGTTTACTTTCATAGTTGGCATCAAAGAGTTCTTGTATAATTTTCCCCAGCATTGTATGAAAGAATTCAATTGGGTTTCCCACCTTCCCTCGACTGCCCTCATGCATGCAGTGTGAGCTACCAACAGATGACTTCTGATTCACCGGATAATGGACTTTTCCCAAACCTGCCCTCAAAGGACGCACAATAAGTGAGACAAAAGTCTAAGACTCAACAGTTAACTGTGCTTTTTTGACCATAAAACTTATACTGTATTAAAAATGAAATATTATTCGTTTAAGTATTTTAGAAGTACAATTAACTTGTCCATCTTTTATGGAGGTTGAAGAAAGGGAAGTTATCAGAGAAATCTTTTGATTATCCTGAGATTATGCTACACAAAATGTACTTCTTATCTAGTAACCAAGGCTTATTTTTATAGTTTTCCACCTGACTTTCTGCCTTCTTCACTAAGGACTTTTAATAGCATTTCACTGAGCTCTTGGTTTCCTCCTTTCCTGCAAGTAACTCCTGTCAAACCTTCCCAACCCTTTTGTCAAATCCCAGAAGTAATTTTGCTTCTGGACTAAGTATCAGAGCTCTAGCTATTTCTGTAATCTGCTACTCATCCACTGAGAATAAAATCCTTCCTTAAAAATGAAAACCATCGAGCCCCATAGGCCTGGTTCTTCTCTTGTCCCAGTGGCAGCAGCAGTCAGCACACGTCCTTCCAGACAAAGAGCTAAGTCTATTCTTTCATAGTGTCCGACAGAGGGGCAAGCTCCACTCCAGCCATCCTCAGCGCTCTCTTAGGAAGCCCCCTCACCCAACACACACTCATTCAACAGATAGCTGCTAGCTGTCAGGCACTACTCTTGTCACTGAGCCATAACAGTGAACAAGAGACAAAAGTTCCCACCCTCTCAGGGAATACACATCAACGAGAAAGAGACAAATTGAGACTTGTAACATGGCAGAGTTGTTCTCTGTAAAGGTCCATGTTATAAACGACTCATGGGAATCCCGAGCACCTTTCAGTTTTTTACTTTATTATACTGTGTTTCTGACACACTCTGTGATATTCAAAATGGGAGAGTGTGGAGAAAGCTCTGGGGAACAGAGTTTGTGATTTCTTCATTCTACCGAGGAGTCTCTTCAACCAGATGCCCCGCTTTCTGCTCTACCCAAAACTTTGTTTCTAACCAATGCATGGAAAGGACTCTCTTACGAGTATGTGTGTGTAAGGGGGAGACACGGGGCTGTATCTTTTCAGAGAGTAATGAAATTATACTACTTGGTGGTTAATAAGGAGAGGGATTTTTTATTTTCTCTAGATTAAAACATAGTTCAGTTCAAGATTGGGAACTCATGTATACACCTGAGACGGAAAAAAAAAAAAAAACATAGTTCACTTAGTCATTGTAGGGAGAAGTTAAAGGTATACAGTCATAGAACATATTTGTGATCATAACCTCAGTTTTACTGACTTTTCAGTCAATCAAAATTGCCAAATGGGAAGGAAAGCTCTTACCATTATCATAAACTTTGCAAGAAGTTTAGCTCCCACATAGACTTATAAATTCACTAAACCAGTTTTTTTTCAAACTGAAAGTGTACTGGACAGTCCACAATATAATCAGGTAACACTGAGACTGGCTTGCAAACCCGGCTGGCAGTGGGCTCTGGAGCCCGGCCCACCTCAGCATTCTTGCAGAACCCCTCACACGCTTGGGAATGCAGTCTGAAAGCTGCTAATCTAGGTCAAATCCTCTTGCTCACATTTGGAAGAAACTGAGACCCAAGGAGATTAAGTTATTTGCTGAAGGCCTCCCAGCCACTATACAGTACAGCAAGGATTGAGACTCAGGCCTTCTGCCACAAGTTCTGCCCACAGTGCCATTTCTCCCAGTGAAAATGTGAAGACACCTTGCTGGCTGGCTCTCATTGTCCTATATTTAAAGAAAACTATAAAAGTCAAAGGGCTTCCTCTGCTGTATGACCCAAGGCTGTCTGAATTCAAACCTCTTTGCTTTGCAACACTGGAAAACCACCTCCCTTGCACTTTGGAGGCAAGTTTTCAGGCTCTGCTCCCTGCAGCCTAATGAGAGGCAGATCCTTGTACACCTAGAAGCTGGAAAAAGAGGTGTGCTGGGAATAAGAGGAGGGGAACTGCTTCCTGAGTTTCTCTGTTCACTCTAGGTGGGGGCTGAAATATTCTTGCCCAAGGAAGTCCTACTTAACAGATAGGCTTGATAAGCTATACCCGGCAGCATGTGTCCCCCCAGTGACTCCAGAAATGGTCATAGTATATCACCTCTCCTTATAATGCTCACAAAAGATGTTCTAAACCACAGGGCTTCATGAGTTGGGTCCCCAGTAAGGCTGTACCTTCCTTCCTTGACTCCAAATTTATGTCATTAGAAAAATTATGCATGCTTAGTCACTTCAGTTGTGTCTGACCTTGCAACACTATGGACTGTAGCCCGCCAGGCTCGTCTGTCCTTGAGATTCTCTAGGCAAGAACACTGGAGTGGGTTGCCTTGCCCTCCTCCAGGGGATCTTCCTCACCCAGGGATTGAACCCGCATCTCTTATGTCTCCTGCATCGGCAAGCTGATTCTTTACCTCTAGTGCCACCTGGGAAGGGGTGGGAGCGGGGAGGGGGGTCGGGATTGGGAGCTCATATACACTCGGGGCTGATTCATGTCAATGTAGAGCAAAACGAATACAGTATTGTAAAGCAAAACAAACTAAAAAATAAAAAGTAAAAAAGTAAAATAAAACAGATACGAAGGTTGACTATACCTTTTCTTTTGACTTCTACTCGGGGAGAGAACCTGGTGTCTAACAAATGTTGGTGTCTAACATTTGAGGAAAAGATGGGGGCAGTGGCGAGAACTGGGAAGGCCTCACTTTTATCTTCTAATTTGACCTCCGGGCTCTTTTGCAGTGGGTTTTGGCAGGAATAGAGCCTGAGGGTAGGAGAGAGGCCCTTCTGAGTTCACAGTAACTTACTTTAGCTCCTTTATCTAGGCAGCTTCCTGGTCTATCTGCACCACAGCCCACTTCCCTCCCTGCCTGTCACTGATAGAGCCCTTGCCAGATGCCCTCATAATATTCCCAACAGGCAACCCTTGGCCTTACCCAGCCTGAGGCAGAATGACTTGATCAGTTTAGAATGAACCCTTCATATTCTAGAAAGCTAAAGCCGCAGACATTGGGTTTCTGTCATGCCAAAAACACATAACACAGAAATTACAGCAGTTCAGGACTATTTGTGACATATGTTATTAACATGAAATCTACACTGCCCATCTTTTCAGGAAGAAAATGAGATCCCTGCCAGTGTGTTTGTGAAAGAGCCAGTTTCCAGCCCAGGGGAAGGGAAGGAGGGGGAGCACGCTGATGAAAACAAGTCCCTGGAGGAAACTCTGCACACAGTGGACCTCTCATCCGATGATGAATTGCCCCACGATGAGGAGGCCCTGGAAGACAGCGCAGAAGAGAAGATGGAAGAGAGCAGGGCAGAGAGAATAAAAAGATCCAGTCTCCGGAAAGTGGATAGCCTCAAAAAGGCATTTTCTCGCCAGAACATTGAGAAGAAGATGAACAAGCTGGGGACAAAGATCGTATCTGCAGAGAGGAGAGAGAAGATTAAGAAATCTCTCACTTCCAATCACCAGAAAGTATCCTCAGGGAAAAGCTCCCCCTTCAAGGTCTCTCCTCTCACTTTTGGGCGAAAGAAAATCCGAGAGGGAGAAAGCCCAGCGGAGAATGAGACCAAATCAGAAGACATGCCCAGCAGTGAGATGGCCAACGACTACGAGGAGAGCTCGTTTGCAGAGGGTCTTTCCGAAGCATCCCTCACCAGTGCCCTGGTGGAAGGGAAGAGCACAGAGGGGGATGCTGGGACGGCGGCCTCGAGAGGGAGTGACTCAGCCATGGACAGCAACGTTGACTTGACTATTGTGGAAGATGAAGAGGAGGAGTCAGTGGTCCTGGAACAGGCGCAGCAGGAGCGCTATGCGGGAGACTATGCGCTAGCCTCCCACGAGGCAGAGCGATCAGAGGAGGAGCCAGTGAAGCCAGCTGTGCTCCAGGTGGACCACACTGCTTAAATGCACAGCCCTCTTGAACCAGCTTGTGCTTTCAGTTAGGTGGGTGACCAGAGCCTAGAAGCAAACTCCTGCACGCCTCCAGCACGCCCCACTCACATCATGTTACTGTCTAGGCAGTCATCACTTGCTCCACGATAGGCACACACACCGTGACCAAGATTTACTATGAAGGCAGCCTGTCAGGGTCTATGCTTCTAATGTACCCTTAATCTCCATTTCTGTAGTTCCTCAAGACTGCCCAGAAGAAGAAATGGAGTAGTCATAAAACACTGATCAATGCGGCTAAGTCAGAATCACCAGAGGCTATGTAAGATACTAATTAGGAAATATGATTCATTTTTTGTCATTTCAAGAGCTTGCTGAACAGTGCATCAATAATATATTGAATTTCCATAGAACTCTGTGAATCTATATTCTTCAAGTGTGTGATTATATAATATACATATGTATTTAAGCTAAAGAGATAACTATATTTCAGAAAGAAAACACTTTCTGAAAAAAGTTAGAAGAGAACGGTCAGTTGGATATTCACATAGTAGAAACCACTGTTTATTGAAAATGAGGGTGAAATGAAATTGAAAGACATTCAGCTAATGAAGTAAGATATGTAGAAAAGCCAGGACTATTAGAAAAAACTAAAGAGAAGCTGGAAAATAGGGAAATAGGAAACAAAGAATGCCAAAGAGAATGAAGACAGAGGGGAAAAAGCATGTGCTCAGAAGTAAAATATTTACAATACTAGTTCAAGTATTTCGCTCCTTATATAACAATACTAAAGAAACATATATTGGGATAGTATGTTATATATTCATAATATTCATATTTTCTAATATTTTCAAATAATATAAAAAACACTTTACTATGTTAAAGGTGCATTTTTCCTTCGTAAAAGACACTACAAGTACCTCTCTAAGGAAATTCAAAAGAATGTCTCTTTAACATTGGAATGAACATTAATCTTCAAACTTAATACATACTGCTTTTCTTAGGGAGTTGAATCATACTATTCTTTATTGTTTTCCAAATTTGAAATAATCCTTGCACTCCAAATAATGTAATGTAGGTTTATAAGCTGTTAGAATCAACAAGTTGGGGAGGGAAAGATTCTAGTTTTCCTTTTTTTGTACATAAAGTAATTTCATTCCAGGTCGTATTTTATTTATATATTTTCACAGAATATTAATATGTTTCTTAACTTCTTAAAGTATGCTAGTGTTTATGTGTATGTGCACATTTACTCAGACAGGCTAGTTATTACTATTGCCTAACATGACACTAAAATATTGCTCTATTTTTAATTACAGAATGGTAATGTTTTAAGAAGACTGTTATAGTCTAAAGACAGTTATATCAGAGAGCAGATTTCCTACCTTAAGTATATACCACTCACTATTAGTAATCTTATAAATATAGATAATCTGAAACAGTGTTAACAAACTGTGTTTTGCCTTATAAAAGGAAGAGTATTAACAAAAGTACTGATGGCGTAACTGATACAGCTATGTCCTTATTTTGCCATAATGTACCACATATGTTATATTGTTGAACTAACAATGACTGTTGAAGAAGGCCAAATAAACCAAAAAATAAAAAGCATACAACAATGTCAGTTTCTTGGGGAATAATTTTAAAACAAGCAGAAAGAACTGATTATTAACCTCTCTTCAAAATGTAGGCCATAATGTTGGTTGTTTTCAGTCTTGATTTCATCTATTAACTCTGCTTTCTTTTTTCCCTGATCTCATTTAGAAATCCAAGACTCATTCTTCAAGTTTAACTTTCTTGACATCACCTTGCCAGCTCTGGAGAGCATCTGAATTTATTGTAGCAGCTGATGAATTTGATAGTTCTATCTGCATTTTTATTATTTTGTACCAGCACTTTTATAATACCTCGAATAGCCCTGCAAACATGAATGTGTTGAACTGTATGTATTGAACTGTACATTCAGTTTATTCACAGAGATACACCTTTGCTTTCTGCAATGCCATCCAGTTGGTTGAAGACCTAATTTCACTCAGGGTCCTAAACATGCCTGTTTAACCTTTATAAGTTGCTGTTACTTCTTGCAGCTGAGGAGCTGGGCGATCCAGAGTTAATGCAATATTTACATTTCCTTTTCAAAAATGCTTATGTCACTTGTTCCTAGAAACTATCTGCATGTCAGTGAAAAACTACACTCAGGTATCTTTTTGGATTTGACTGACAGACATTTATTCTGTATTCCTCATTTGACGCATTAAAATCCTGATCAATAAAACAGAGGATCAGGAGAGATGAATGTCGGAAAATACATACTGTAGCGATTAGAAAGAGTACCAGTTGTGGAAATGAAAACTATTCTGTATTATTCTTGAATTATTTGCATACTAGTGGAACTTCGAAGTCCTCAAATTAGTTATGTCTTCTTCATACCCATGCAATTACCCATTCCTAACATTGTGCCCAGAGCTCAAGAATTGGATTGGTTTTCCCCCAAGGGTCGGTTATATGTTAATAAGCACCAAGATCCATATCTTAGAAATATAATTCAAGAATAAGAAGTGTCTATTACATGGATACAGGCACTCTGTCTATCAGATCTAAGAGAAAAAGAAATGCAAAAAGGCAAAATGATTGTCTGAGGAAGCCTTACAAATAGCTGAGAAAAGAAGAGAAGCTAAAGGCAAAGGAGAAAAGGAAAGATATACCCATTTGAATGCAGAGTTCCAAAGAATGGCAAGGAGAGATAAGAAAGCCTTCCTCAGTGATCAATGCAAAGAAATAGAGGAAAACAATAGAATGGAAAAGACTAGAGATCTCCTCAAGAAAATCAGAGAAACCAAGGGAATATTTCATGCAAAGATGTGCACAATAAAGAACAGAAATGGTATGGACCTAACAGAAGCAGAAGATATTAGAAGAGTTGGCAAGAATATACAGAAGAACTATACAAAAAAGATCTACTTGACCTAGATAACCACAACGGTATAATCACTCACCTAAAGACAGACATCCTGGAATGCAAAGTCAAGTGGGCCGTAGGAAGCATCACTATGAACAAAGCTAATGGAGGCGATGGAATTCCAGTTGCGCTATTTCAAATCCTGGAAGATAATGATATCAAAGTGCTGCACTCAATATTCCAGCAAACGGAAAACTCAGTAGTGGCCACAAGACTGGAAAGGGTCAGTTTTCATTCCAATTCCAAAGAAAGGAAAAGCCAAAGAATGTTCAAACTACCACACAATTGCACTCATCTCACATGCTAGCAAAGTAGTACTCAAAATTCTCCAAGCCAGGCTACAACAGTATGTGAACCGTGAACTTCCAGATGTTCAAGGTAGATTTAGAAAAGGCAGAGGAACCAGAGATTAAATTGCCAACATCTGTTGGATCATAGAAAAAGCGAGAGTTCCAGAAAAACATCAACTTCTGCTTTATTGACTATGTCAAAGGTTTTGACTGTGTAGATCACAATAAACTGTGGAAAATTAAGAGATGGAAATACCAGACCACCTTACCTACCTCCTGAGAAATCTGTATGCAGGTCAAGAAGCAACAGTTAGAACTGGACATGGAACAACAGACTGGTTCCAAATAGGAAAAGGAGTACGTCAAGGCTGTATATTGTCACCCTGTTTATTTAACTTATATGCAGAGAATATCATGTGAAATGCCAGGCTGGATGAAGCACAAGCTGGAATCAAGATTGCGGGAGAGATATCAGTAACCTAAGATACGCAGATGGCACCACCCTTATGGCAGAAAGTGAAGAGGAACTAAAAAGCCTCTTGATGAAAGTGAAAGAGCAGAATGAAGAAGCTGGCTTAAAACTCAACATTCAAAAAACAAAGATAATGGCATCCAATCTCATCACTTCATGGCAAATAGATGGGGAAACAATGGAAACAGTGAGAGACTTTATTTTCTTGGGCTCCAAAATCACTGCAGATGGTGACTGCAACCATGAAATTAAAAGACACATACTCCTTGGAAGAAAGTGAAAGTGAAGTCGCTCAGTTGTGTCCAACTCTTTGTGACCCCGTGGACTGTAGCCTACCAGGCTCCTGTGTCCATGGGCTTTTCCAGGCAATAGTACTGGAGTGGACTGCCATTTCCTTCTCCAGAGGATCTTGCCGACCCAGGGATCAAACCCAGGTCTCCCGCATTGTAGACAGTCGCTTTACTATCTGAGCCACCAGGGAAGCTATGACCAAATGACATATGGTCATTTAATATGACAGCATGTTAAAAAGCAGAGACATCACTTTGCCAACAAAGGTGGATATAGTCAAAGCTATGGTTTTTCCAATAGTCTTGTATGGATGTGAGAGTTGGACTATAAAGAAAGCTGAGGGCCGAAGAACTGATGCATTTGAACTGTGGTGTTGGAAAAGACTCTTCAGAGTCCCTTGGACTGCAAGGAGATCCAACCTGTCCATCCTAAAGGAAAGCAGTCCTGAATATTCACTGGAAGGGCTGGTGCTGAAGCTGAAACTCCAATACTTTGGCTACCTGATTTGAAGAACTGACTCTTGGAAAGACCCTGATGCTGGGAAAGACAGAAGGCAGGAGGAGAAGGGGACAACAGAGGATGAGATGGTTAGATGGCATCACCAATTCGTGGACATGAGCTTGAGCAAGCTCCAGGAGCTGGTGATGGACAGGGAAGGCTGATATGCTGCAGTCCATGAGGTTGCAAAGAGTCAGACATGACTGAGCAACTGAACTGATACTGATCCTGATTACATGGATCACATCTCACAGAAAGACAGCAAAGATGTCATTTTCCCATGAGATCTTATTTTTTAAATATATAGACATATATTTCAACAGGAATATTTTCTTCTCTCCCTTTCCATTTTTGAATCTATTATAGGGTTGCATTTCTTTTGCTAAATAAAAATAAAAGACTGGCACTAAGGCCAGTTCTATGCAAAATAAAGATTTTTTTTTTTTACATTTACTGTAAGATCAAAGCTCAAAATGTTTCTCCTTTGAGCGATGTTCATGCAGAACAAGGTTTGACCCTCCTATATTTCAGTTTACTATCAGGAAACTAAAAGCTCCTTTGACATAGCCAAGCTGCTAGTGCAAGTACAGGTTATAACAAATGTCATTTGGTACATGAGGACACTAATGCCCAGGCCCAGTTAATTCTTGCTCAAAAGTTTGTTTACTGCCCTGCAGCCCAAGTCTAAGTGATTATATGTTGGAGATTGGGAGTATGAGGAATTGAGGTACAGGCAGCAATCATTATTAACAGTTCCATAGCAACCACAAGTCTTTTCCTAAAACCCAAGACTCTGACACTGCAAAACAAGTTTTAGACGAAATTGGCATTGGACCTTTGTATACTGCTTGATCTGGGTATAGAGACAGAGACTTCTGCAGAGAGGACCTCATTTCTAAAGGGAACAGGCAATAAGTCACATTATTAGAGATACATTCTTCTTATTTTTGTTTTAACCATTGCCTTATCCTATAGTATTTGAAACTTTAAAGTTACCTTTAACTCTGCACTCAAACTACTCCAATTAAGAAGCTATACCTTTCTCAAAACAGCTTGATATTCATAATGCTTAAAGACTTTCCACTGTAAAATCAATTCAATATTTATTGAGCAATATAGCCATTCATTTTTCCTACTTGGTAAAATTCACAGTGCCCAAAGCCTGAAGATACAAGCATAGGGGAGAGGGAACAACCTTTCTGACAGCTTACTTTACACCAGGCTGGGTTAGCCAATGGTCAGGTGTACTGAGTACCTACCACATGCTAGACACAAGCACTGTCTCATTTAATTAAATGAATCCAATTAAAAAGGTATTGTTTTTACACCTGAGACTTTTGAAGTTAATCTACTACTCAAACTAGTGGGGAAAGTGAGGGAATTCCAGCATTGTTAACTACTGGAAGTTCTCATTCATCATATTACAATTTAACTCTTTTTCCTTTTGAAGGCCACAGAGTTCAAAGACTTATCCAAGTTCATGTAACTACTGGGTATGATAGTCTGTGCTCAACCCCAGTCTGAAATCCATGCTCAACTACCAAAACAGACTCCTAATTATATCACTTACCCAACTGTGCTTAATTATGACTCACTTTATAAGCTCTCTGATGGTATGGTATTAACTTCATTTTATCACCCCTTATACAGCACCACATACAGCTGCACTTCGTAAATGATTTTAATGATTGTCATACTAATGGTAAGAAAAAGCCGTTCATGATTCTCAGAGAGCCACACAGAGACTGTTATTCAGATATGCTGAGGCCACAGAGGGGCTCCTATGCTCCTTGGCTTTGTTCCTTGTCAGTGGCTGCAGGGTTCACTGTGGGGCACACTTTAATAAGTGCAAGCTGTCAACAGAGATAGACACTGGAACTGGCTAATTCAAAGATGGGACCAGACGTCTGCCTTAAACTCTTCAAGTTAAAGGAGTCATATTCCCGTGCGATGCTAGAGAAATCACAGTTTATCCTGCCTGGACTCATCCTCTCGTAGGCTGAAATTATGGGCGAATGGCAGATCAGCATGGGGTGAGGGGAGTGTGGAGGTTTGGGAATAGTATGAACCCTGATGATACAGAGACCGAGCCTCCAAAGATGATTGCTACAAAATCGTCCAGCTGTCTTCTCAGGGAGAATGGGAGCTACGTCAAGCAGATGCTGGTGCCTCCACTTCTGTGGGCAAGCAGTCAAAGAAAACCCTCCAGGCCAGCCCTCATTCTTCAGATACATGCTGCAGACAGTGGCGTCTTCCCAGGGCTTTGGCCAATGGTCACAGACTCAGATGCCTGAAGGGCTCACACAGGAGTAACATGGTTTGAGGGGGTGTCAAAGCAGTTACAAGTGGGCTCTGACCTCTCTTATGAATAGCCTCATCATTTATCTGCCTGGAGGCACAGCATTTGCTAATTCCCAGAAAATGATGGAACAAGAGCCACTCTGGATTTGTGGTAAACTGGCATCCACCACCCGACTCCATTTGCCATGCGGGAAGTCAGGCTCAGTACTGCCAGAGCTTCCCCCTCTGTTGCTGCTGCTGCTGTTGCTAAGTCGCATCAGTCGTGTCCGACTCTGTGCGACCCCATAGACGGCAGCCCAACAGGCTCCTCTGTCCCTGGGATTCTCCAAGCAAGAATACTGGAGTGGGTTGCCACTTCCTTCTCCAGTGCACGAAAGTGAAAACTGAAAGTGAAGTCACTCAGTCGTGTCCGACTCTAAGCGACCCCGTGGACTGCAGCCCACCAGGCTCCTCTGTACCTGGGATTCTCCAGGCAAAAGTACTGGAGTGGGGTGCCATTGCCTTCTCCATCCACTTCTGTTAAGAAGAGCCAAAATTCAGGTTTCTTTTTTACATGAAAACCTCCTGGCTTTTTAAATTTCTGGCAACTAGTTCGAATCATCGTAAACACTGAGCTGATTGGAACTCTGTCTGCTGTCTACATGTAGCCTTGGCAAGACCGCCAGTTTCTGACTGGATCTGTAAGTGAGAACTCTTGGGTTCTCCTTCCTCTCCCTGAGGCACATACATGGGAACAGAGAGCTACCGACAGGATTGGATTTGCCTTGAGAAAAAACACAGAATTTTTCTTAGGGAAATAGAACATGCAAAAATACCCTCGCCAGAACTTGTAAGAAAATTTCTCTTGCCACTAACTGCATCTGTGAAAAGACTGTTGTTAATGCTGTATAATCAACGCCCTGAGGAGACAGTCACCAGTCACAGTGAAAGGTGGTTATGTTCTCTTATGGGAAAGCACCACTTTCTGTTATTAGCATCACTACCTACTTGTGGGTTACCTGCAGAGCCCCTGGGTATCAAAAGGATAGCTATTTGGGGTAAACTGAGCATATACTCTGACTATCCCGTTTTTATGTTCCAGCAGAAAAATGGCTTCTCCTGTCAATAACCTGGAGGTCCTACAGAAGACAAAAAGCAAGCCTGCACTCTGTTTCGCCATACATCATAGCCAAATGACCAGCCAATATGCCAGTTCTTCAATTCTTTATTGTTAGTAATGAGGTACTAAAGGAAAACAACACAGCTCAACTTTCTGGATGCTAAATTGAAACTTCAGAGCTCAGAGTTGAGGGAAAAAAACAAAACAACAAAAAAAAAACACAGGTAACCCATTTAGCACAAGGGGCAAGATGTCCTTTGTTAAAGAGAAACTTAATGCTTGCTACCACCTGAAGCTCTATGGATGCGCATGGATTATCTGTGTTTTCTAAGGTCCAGTGAGGGTTAACCAGATCCAGAACCCCAAGAACATTCAGAGAAAGGCAGTTTATTCTGGGGAATGTGCCCTTATTTAAAAAATCAAATTTCCTAGGGACTTTACATCAAAAACTTTAAATTCTTTCATAATAAAAGAAAATCCCCCAAACCACTTCCTTCTCAGAATGAATGAAGAAAAGCAGTATAAATGGCAACCCGCTACAGCATTCTTGCCTGGAGAATCCAACAGATGGAGGAGCCTAGTCGGCTACAGTCCAGGGGGTCACAAAGAGTCGGAAACAACTGAGTGACTTCACTTTCACTTTCACGCTTAGCTTTATGGGATTGCCCCCAAAATTAACCAGAGAAATAGGATGTAATTCCATTGTCTCTTTAGTTCTCTTTTTTTTTCTTTCTAGTATCACTCTTTTTATTGGCAGAGATTGAAAGATCTTTTCCAACTACCTTGTAAGCTAGACATCTCAGATATTAAATAAAAGTAGTTGGGCCTGAATTATCCAATAACCACAGGGAGTTTTTATCCACAAGAAACATTTTCCCAATAAAAGTACCCATTTTATTAACATTTACTGGGCATCTATATGTGCTGGGCCTGAGGATAAGTCTGATAAGAGAAGAGTCTTTACCATCTAGGAACTTTCTATCTCCTGAGCAAGGGGAAGTGCTGGGAGCCCCCTACACAAAGAATTTACAGAAGCAAAGCAAGAGGAAACAAATAATATGCAAGAATTATTCAGCCTTAAGGAAATCGTTATTTGAGAAACAGTCACTCGAGATAGTTAATGGAGATCCTGTAGCTCGGCTGGAATTTCCAGAATGAAGATGAAAGGAATCTAAACAGTGCAAAGTACAGGTAAGTGACTGAGTACACAAGACTAGAGACTTCTCTGCTCTGAAGTATGAAACAAAATGGTGGAAGGGAGACTCTGAACGGAAGAAAACCTATCGTCTTTGAAACTCAACAACAACAGCAAGCACATTCATTTTATTAATAATTCACAAGTAAGCGTGGAGCACACACCACATACCAAGACTTGTGGAGGTGCTGGGTTCACTGGTTCACTGCAAACCAAGAGACATACCCTTTCCTCCTACAATCCCAGTATGCCCTAGAATAAACTACTTTTTAATCACTCTCTTGCCAAAAGTTATCAAACTGGTTTTATTTGGGGGCTTTGTTTTGTTTGTTGGATTTTAGGGCATTTTTATCTCATGGAAACACATTACTAATTTATGTTATATAATAGCTTTGCTATGATGAGACAGGAATGAATAAACAAAATATACAATAGAAATCAATGAGAAAATATGACTTACTTTAGGTAAAGTAACTTTACATCCCACTTTGAAAGAGTATATATTCTCTTTACAATAGAGGTGGACTTTTTAAATAACATTTCCTAAGATACTTGATTTAGTTAAACTTTACTTAATGAATTATTAAGTAGGGGGAAGTGATCCATAATCCTAATGCCCAGAAATCCCTGCTGTACATGGTGGGTTCTCTGTTCATGGATCACAAGACTAAAATCACAGCGTCTCATCTGGAGGCTCTGAGGAAAATCTGCTTCCAAGCCAACTCTTGTTAAGGTGAATTCGGTTCCCTGCATTCAGCTATAGCATGGAAGTCCCCACTTCCTTGCTATCATCCTTGCGTTGCTCTCAGTTTTTAGTAGTGGCTCACATTCCTTACCAGATAGTCCCTTCCATCATTAATCCAGCAATGGTACAATCTTTCTTGTGCTTTGAGTCTCTGATTGCCTCTTCTTCAAGCAGCAAAAGAAAACTCTCCGGCTTTAAAGGTCCTCCTCTGATTAGCTCAGGACCACTGAGATAATCTCTCTTACTTTACCTAATAGGATATTTGATAGGATACTGAAAAAGGAACTCCCCAGGTCAGTAGGTGCCCAGTATGCTACTGGAGATCACTGGAGAAATAACTCCAGAAAGAATGAAGGGATGTAGCCAAAGCAAAAACAATACCCAGTTGTGGATGTGACTGGTGATAGAAGTAAGGTCCAATGCTGTAAAGAGCAATATTGCATAGGAACCTGGAATGTCAGGTCCATGAATCAAGGCAAGTTGGAAGTGGTAAAACAGGAAATGCCAAGAGTGAACATCGACATTCTAGGAATCAGTTAACTAAAATGGACTGGAATAGGTGAATTTAACTCTGAGGACCATTATATCTACTACTGTGGGCAGGAATCCCTTAGAAGAAATGGACTAGCCATCATGGTAAAAAAAAAAAAAAAAAAGAGTCCAAAATGCAGTACATGGATGCAATCTAAAAAAACGATAGAATGATCTCTGTTCGTTTCCAAGGCAAACCATTCAATATCACAGTAATCCAAGTCTATGCCCAACCAGTAATGCTGAAGAAGCTGAAGTTGAATGGTTCTATGAAGACCTACAAGACCTTTTAGAACTGAGACCCAAAAAAGACGTCCTTTTCATTACAGGGGACTGGAATGCAAAAGTAGGAAGTCAAGAAACACCTGGGGTAACAGGCAAATTTGGCCTTGGAATATGGAATGAAGCAGGGCAAAGGCTAATAGAGTTTTGCTGAGAAAATGCACTGGTCATAGCAAACACCCGCTTCCAACAACACAAGAGAAGACTCTACACATGGACATCACCAGATGGTCAACACCAAAATCAGACTGATTATATTCTTTGCAGCCAAAGATGGAGAAGCTCTATACAGTCAGCAAAAACAAGACCGGGAGCTGACTGTGGTTCAGATCATGAACCCCTTATTGCCAAATTCAGACTTTAATTGCAGAAAGTAGGGAAACCACTAGACCATTTACGTATGACCTAAATCAAGTCCGTTATGATTACACAGTGGAAGTGACAAATAGATTTAAGGGACTAGATCTGATAGATAGAGTGTCTGATGAACTGCGGACTAGGTTCGTGACACTGTACAGGAGACAGGGATCAAGACCATCCCCATGGAAAAGAAATGCAAAAAAGCAAAATGGCNCTGACTGTGGCTCAGATCATGAGCTCCTTATTGCCAAATTCAGATTTAAATTGAAGAAAGTAGGGAAAAACACTAGACCATTTAGGTATGACCTAAATCAATATCCCAGACATGATGATTTATCTAAGAACCCTTCTCTTAAAGTTCTGAGACCCAGAAAGACTCCCAGATAAATGGCAACCACCCCTGAGGGGAGACAGGAACAGAGCAGGGCGTAACCTTTAAGGGAATGATGTAGCCCAGGGACATGATATAAACCAACTGGAACCAGCTAGGTCCAAGATGGCAGGCAAGTTGTCTTCCACTGGACCTTGAGCCTCAGTATTATGTTCACACATCAGCATGCTAAACAACACCGACCACCACTATGAATGTAAAGGTCCAAAGGTAGGTGCTGGTCCACTTACTGGAACCCCATCTCTTCCCCCAAATAGCTGGGATATTCTTCCCTCTCATTAACCCATGAAATCACCCAGGCCCAAACAGACTGACAACCCCCTTACCTTGGGGCCTCTTTTGCCTTCTGAGATGGCCACACCCTGTCTAAGGAGTGTGTTTCCTCCCTGAGTAAACCTTCTTTCACTCTGCTGTGGCTCACTCTTGAGTCTTTCCTGTGAGCAGTCAAGAAGCCACACTTGGTGGCCATCCCCGGGCCTTGGATGTGACCTGGGATGTGACTATGCTCCCATGCCCCACTCTNATGGCCACACCCTGTCTAAGGAGTGTGTTTCCTCCCTGAGTAAACCTTCTTTCACTCTGCTGTGGCTCACTCTTGAGTCTTTCCTGTGAGCAGTCAAGAAGCCACACTTGGTGGCCATCCCCGGGCCTTGGATGTGACCTGGGATGTGACTATGCTCCCATGCCCCACTCTCTTTTCTACAACAATCCCATCTTGGAAGGGGGCAAGCAAGCTGGAATGCCTCCTCCAGCCCCTCACACATCATGGCTGAAGGCTGCTCCCAGTTTATGAGTGCCCTAGCATTCCCGGCCAGTCCTCACGTGGAGACTGCCCAGTGCTCACAGCTGCGCCCATCAGCGTGCCCTGCAGTGGTGTTCCTACCTGTGTATGAGCAGAGCAGGACCGCTGCTGGGGTGGGAGGGGCACCCACAGAGCAGAGCAACACGTGAGGAACTGGTCTTTTTGGTGGGATGTGGCAAAACATGGTGGCTCTGCCAGTGATGTCATCAGGATGGCCCAGGGGTGGGGGACTTGGTGTCTTTGAGGCTCTGGACACTTTCGATTGCGTTGCTATAAACTCCACAGTGATGCAAGCCCTAATACTTGGAGAAGCATTTCTCGGAGCCATGACCATGGCAAGGCTCCCAAGCTCCTGGCTGCACAGCTGTCCTGGCTGGAGCTGCAGCGTGACCCTGTGTGTACCCCTCCCCATGCTGGGCGCCCCCTGACACCACGTTCTCATTTCCTCTCCACTCACAGGTCAGATCGGGGGTCTGGGCCCACGGGCTTCACTGAAGACCTGAAGGAGTCAGAACTGCAGCTCCACTTTTTTTCTTTTTCCTTCTGCAGCCTCAGNGATGCTGGGAGGGATTGGGGGCAGGAGGAAAAGGGGACGACAGAGGATGAAATGGCTGGATGACATCACAAACTCGATGGATGTAAGTCTGAATGAACTCCAGGAGTTGGTGATGGACAGGTAGGCCTGGCATGCTGCAATTCATGGGGTTGCAAAGAGTTGAACACGACTGAGTGATTGAACTGAACTGAAAGTAGATTATACCACGTAACATAATAAAATCACAAGAGTAAAATCTATCATATTCATAGATCTGGGAATTATTCAGGGTGTGTCCTCCAGGGAGGTAATAAATCTTGGGTCTGTCTTAGAATTTTACCTACCATATAAATAGAGCATAGTAAGGAAATTCAAATGATGCAAAAATGTTCTGAATGGAAATTAAAGAAGTTAGCCTTTTCCTACCTCCCCAACACTGTACTCTGGTGATAACGATAGTCAAAAGTTTCTTATATATTCTTCCAGGAAAAATATAGAAGATATATATGCACCCTGTATATTTTCTCTTTATATTTAAATAACCAGGATCTGAAGGCACTTCATTTTTCTCATTTAATCTTTCCGGGCATGCTTTCCTTGGTTGCAAATATGGATCTACATTAGTCTTTCTCACAGCTACACAAGAGTAGTGTTTTATTTCTTTAATAGTTACATAAGAATAAACCAAGTAATCAAGAATGAATCATCCTTAAAACCAAGACAGATTATTTATTATCTCAAGGATTTTTAAACTGTGTTCAGAGTCTGGATCAGACACATTGTTCTCCTGAAACACCTACTTCTCATAGAGCAGATGGGCTCCCCAGGTATCCCTATTTTAGAAGAGAATCAAGTAATTTTTCTCCAAGGTAAAATTAAATAATAACTTCTAGAGGAAGTGATCTGTTTGGATACAAAAGGGTCTTGATGGAATGTCCTCACATGTGAAGGAAGAATACCAAAAAAGAAGAAAAAGGTAAGAAGGAGGAAGGAGGAATAGAGGAAGGGGAGAGGAGGGGAAGAGAAGGAAGAAAATAGAAAAGCAGAATAAATCAGTAAAAAATTAAAATCAGGAATTTTTCTATGCTTTAGAACAAGAATAAAGTTCCACCTTCTGACCACTGACACATCCTTTCTCCATAGCAACACCAAAAAAATAAAAAGCACTTTATTTCTTTTTTACAAAAAAAAAAAAAAAACACAAAAAAACATGCATTTCTTTCTAATTACTGTCATCTAAAGTTCTTAAACTACAATGTTTGATCTATGGCTTCAGAATGCCAATTTTTCATATTGTTTCTCCTAAGTACAAAAAGACAAAGAGACTTCTACTATCTTTCACTGTTCTTTAAATGGGGACTAGACATTAAAAAATAGATTTGCATTTCTGGTCATAACTTGCAAGTCTTAAAGCTTCCACAAAAGTCATACATTCAATTTTTTTTACACCGAAGTGACAAGTTGTTCGGCTTTCATCAATTTAAACAAAAACACAGTAAGCCATTATAATGGCCCCAAC
This sequence comes from Neotragus moschatus, assembly GCA_006410615.1. NCBI lineage: Eukaryota > Metazoa > Chordata > Mammalia > Artiodactyla > Bovidae > Neotragus > Neotragus moschatus. Next base: position 141,267 of record SJYA01000281.1, read on the forward strand.
TTCCATCAGTGTTTTCTCTAAGTGAGGCATCCATGAGTCGAAAGTTTCTCTTCAGAGCTTGGTTCACGGCTCGAAAGTAGAGATGAACCATTAACCCTATCGTGAATGCCTAAGAACTCATGGTAATTTTGAAGAATGTGTGATTTGCTCTTAAAAGCTTAGAATTTCTCATCTTTACTGCAAAGAGATGTCCTAAAACACACATCTCTACAGGTTAACTAGTGGGACATGAAAATCTAGCAGCAATTTAAGATAAACCCCCAAGGTTGTATGAGGCCACTGCCAGGGAGAGAACTGCAACAAAGAGGCTATAAGGAAATCCCATACAGATGCAGACAAGCAGAGTCTCAGTCCTGTGCTTGCTCCTCAGGGAGTACTACACCTCAAGGAACATTTAAAAAAATATTCTAAGTTCTCCTCTGGTGTCTGGGACCATTCAGGGTCGGCAGTGTCATCAGACAGGAAGATTCAGTCCGATAAGGCTCCATGTGGGCCCTTGTCTGTTTCTCCACTTCAGGTGCTGTCTAAGCCTCTATCCTGTGCAAGGGGTAAACCAGACAGCCAGAAGAGCCTTCAGGAGGAAAACTCTCCTAGCCAGCAATGTATTTCTCTTATGAAGATATGAGATTCTGAATGAGGTTGGACCTCTGGAGTAGCACTGATGTGACAATTTAGGGCAACCCACATTTCTGAGAGACACAGCACAAATCTAGGGCTCTGGGGTACTATGGTATACTGCCAGCCCTGGGCTTGAGTCAGGCATGTGGGCTGGATCAAAAGTTTTTAGAACGAGGTGCCACCTGTGGTCTACAGTACCAAGGAGGCAAGGCGACAGCAGGTGTCCTTCCTCCAGGGCTGTCACTCCACTTCCTCCTTGAGTTCGACATCATTTGTCAGGCTATTTCCCCAGGGTTGCCTCACCCTCCACAAACTCCCCAAAGAGTTTTCCAGCCTTTTGTTCCCCTATAACCAGAGATTCTTCCAATCCATGAACTGTCTTCCCCTACCTCATGTGTTGATATTGTTCCCCGTTAAGCTGGTCTTAAGCCATGCTGGACAACAGATGGACATTTCTTGTACAAACGGGACCACTTTTCTTGTTCCTATCTTCCCCGCTGGCAGAAGTGGTAAAAGGCAGAGGAAGACCCAACACTGAAAGAGAACATAATCTAAGAATGCCAGGGCCACCACCTAAGAGTTCAAGAGGAGGCCTAATTGAAGGATGCATCATTCTATGTTTATGCTATAAAATTCCGGACACTAAATTTGACATGACCAGAAAACAACTTATTGTTTATCTTTCCTGCATGTACTGGATAAGACTCACATTAGAGATCATCACCAGCAAAGCACAGCAACAACCTTTGAGACAGTCCTTGGAAACCAGCGATCATGGCATGATGGATGATGCAGACTCATGAGTAATAATGTAACCAGCCTTAAATAAATGACATTAGAAAACACAGAGGCAAGAAGATCTATATTGTTTCCATTAAAACTGAATCTGGAGAGCCATGACATTGTGAACAATAATTGTATTACTACCTTTCTCCTCACGTAGTGGGAGACATGAAATTAACCAGGAACCATGCACTTGACAATAAAGAACAAGAAGAAATAGCACCTAGGTACTAGCCACTGTGAAAATATTTTATATGCAATGACTAGATGATAAACAAATATGTAAATAGTTCTACTTTATCCATTATTGTGACAATTGATTGAAATTTCCATACCTTATATAGGTCCATGAATACTCTTTTAAATCAGGAAATTTTCATAGACAGAAACTCTACAAAATGAACTTTTTCCCAAGGCCCTCTACATCCTAAGGATGGCCCTAAAGAAGGGGAGCAGGTAAACTGTAAACATACAATTTCATCCTGTCTCAGTACAGCTACACTAGATTTTATTATATGGTTTGAGAATCTGTATGACTTAATTTAGAAAATATTTTATATATACGATGAAATAATAACCGTAATGTGTTACAAAGGCTTGGAAAGTTTTGCACCTTTGTGCATCAAGCTTCATGCTTTTTTTTTTTTTTCCCACTTTAAGATAGTTCTCAGTTATCCAGAATGTGGTTTACTCAGTAAGTTAACCGCATAAAATAAACATTTTATTTCTAGAGTGTCTGACCTTCAACACCAAATATTTATAGATGATCACACTATGTCATTAGTTGGTAGAAACTCGAAGAATGAAAATTAATTTTGATGTTAAACACTTTAATTATAGAAGAAAATCTGCTTTAACAGTCAAATAAATGTAAACATATCAGATGATTTCTGAAGTATTTATCTCGGATTATCATTGACTTTTTAATGAACATATATAGTTTAATTTTAACTATTTTAAAACTTCCGTTATATCAATGATCTGTACTACCATATTTGTATCTACAAAAAGAATTATTTGTAGATGATTAACCTGCATTTATGACTTAAAATCCGTTAGTCTGGTCAAACAATTACTTGACCAAACCTCTAAGAGAGGTTAATAGTGGAGTTCTAGTTCCAATTCAAGAAATCATATTTTATTTCCAAAAATAGGAAAGAAATAATCATGAAAAGGAAAGATTTTAATTAAATATTAAACATATTTTAAACCAACTCAGAGAAGATAGAATTATTATAACATGTCTCCTTCCTCTTACCCACTGGATCAAGTGAAGTCACTCAGTCGTGACCAACTCTTTGCAACCCCATGGACTGCAGCCTGCCAGGCTCCTCCGTCCATTGAAATTTCCAGGCAAGGATACTGGAGTGGGTTGCTATTTCCTTCTCCGGGAGATCTTCCTGACCCAGGGATCAAACCTGGGTCTTCCACACTGCAGGCAGACTCTTGCGTCTGAGCCACCAGGGAAGAATCTTACCTACTATTTTACCCTAAAAAGGAACTCAGAAAAATGCTACTAGAGATGCTTGGCCTGTCAACATTTCACTCTCATGGGATTTTAACATTTCAAATGCCATTGAATTTCCTTTCAATAAATCTTACAAATATAAAAGTTAAAGAATAAACATTCTAATCACACAGTACATTAAAATGTAAAATTTGAGGCTCACTTTTATATTTACAAGTTTTGTCTGATAAAACTTAAACACAAACATTTTGTCAGCACCACAATTCTTGTTTTCAAAATTTAGCAGATTTTTCATTTTGATTGATATGGTTATAAATGCATGCAGGCCACAGGGAAAGTATAAGGAATAATTCAGATTTTCTGAAATAATTCTTTTTCTTTTGACTCACTCAGTCTTGTTTTCTTTCTGTCAAACAGGATAGGAATTACCCAACTTTCAGAGATACTTTATATGTTATCTAACCCTTGACTGACTATGCTAAAGCCTCTGATTGTGTGGATCACAACAAATTGGAAAATTCTTAAAGAGATGGGAATACCAGACCACTTTACCTATCTCCTGAGAAACCTGTATACAGATCAAGAAGCAACAGTTAGAACCGAACATGGAACAATGGACTGGTTCAAAATTGAGAAAGGACTACATCAAGGCTGTGTATTGTCACCATGCTTATTTAACTTAAATGCAGAGTATATCATGTGAAATGCCAGACTGGGTGAAGCACAAGCTGGAATCAAGATAGCTGTGAGAAATATCAATAACCTCAGATATGCAGATGACACCACACTAATGGCAGAAAGCAAACAAGAACTAAAGAGCCTCCTGATGAAGGTGAAAAAGGAGGTGAAAACGCTGGCTTAAAACTCAACATTCAAAAAACTATGATCATGTTATCTGGTCCCATCACTTCATGGCAAATAGATAGGGAAAAAATGGAGACATTGGCAGACTTTATTTTCTTGGGCTTCAAAATCACTGTGGATGATGAATACAACCATGAAATTAAAAAATGCTTGCTCCTTGGAAGGAAAGCCATGACCAACCTAGACGGTGTGTTAAAAAGCAAGGACATCANGTCCCATCACTTCATGGCAAATAGATAGGGAAAAAATGGAGACATTGGCAGACTTTATTTTCTTGGGCTTCAAAATCACTGTGGATGATGAATACAACCATGAAATTAAAAAATGCTTGCTCCTTGGAAGGAAAGCCATGACCAACCTAGACGGTGTGTTAAAAAGCAAGGACATCACTTTGCTGACAAAGGTCCATCTAGTCGAAGCTATGGTTTTTCCAGTAGTCATGTATGGATGTGAGAGTTGGACCATAAACAAGGCTGAGCACTGAAGAATTGATACTTTCAAATCGTGGTGCTGGAGAAGACTCCTGAGGGTCCCTTGGACAGCAAAGAGGTCAAACCAGTCAATCCTAAAGGAATAAACCCTGAATGTTCATTGGAAGGATCAATACTGAATGAAGTTCCAATACTTTGGCCACCTGATGTGAAGAACAGATTCATTGGAAAAGATCCTGATACTGGGAAAGATTGAGGGCAGGAGGAGAAGGGGGTGAAAGAGAATGAGATGGTTGGATGGCATCACCGACTCAATGGACATCAGTTTGAGCAAACTCCAGGAGATCATGGACAACAGAGAAACCTGGTGTGTTACAGTCCCTGGGGTCACAAAGAGTCAGAAATGACTTAGTGATTGAACAACTACTAGTTTCTTGGTAATAAAGAGTAAGTTCCAAGCCTTTTGTTTAGAAATGCAACAACAAACAATGGGTTTATATTTCTTTAAAAAGCAGTTATCTTTTGAAACAGAATCCCTGGGAAATCTTAGAACATGAAATTATGTGATTTTCACAAATAAATCATAAATTATATAATATTAAAAACAATTCTCTGACTTTTCAGTACTGACCTTTATATGGATAAATCTCAAAAATTAAATGCTAACAACTTTTCACCCTTCAAATCCAGCAAAAATCACTTGCAAGAATGAAAATGTTCAACCAAAATGAACATCACATGGCTAAATAGAAAACAGCAAGCACCTGCTTGCTCTAAATATAATATTTTAGATTTAATTAGAAGATATTGATTATAAATAAGCCATAACATGGTGGAATCAAAGAAGTTTATAATTTCTTTAGACCAAAATATTGTATTGAGAATCAGTAATATTTAATCCAGTGCATCAGTTAGCATAATTGGACATTATATTTGGTTCAAAGCCCAGTTTTGATGTCTGTGAAGGATTTAGACTTCCACTATGAAATCATGAAGCCTTGCCTGATGCAACAGAAATGCTTCCTTTAAAATACTTCTGTTCCCTGTGTCCTTTTTTTAACAACTCTATGTATGCTCTGTTTTTCTAAGCATCAGGGTCAACCTGACATTTCCTTGAAGACTGTGCCTGTCAGCTAGAATCACCATTCTTCCACTTGCTGAATCAGCCCACCCTTGTACCACTAGCTGATAGGAATACAAGGAGACCTTCAAATTTTTCAAATTTTAGCTGAATTAGAATGGGCTCTAAGCCATTATCTTTAAAACCAGTACAGATTTTCAGGCATTTACACAATCAGATTTCTAATTACAAAAGACCCCAGAAATACATACCATTTCAGGCTTGGATGGACTGTTTGATTCCAAGTGAAAATTTTTTTATCATATCATCCAGATGACTACCATACACTAAGGCCATAATAACTGTTCCTATTATGACAGGAAATCATTCTCACTTGGGAATCCAAGCTTTTAGAAACAGTGCTATAAATAGAGTTAATATTAGAGAAACTACCACAGTTGGAAGGAAGGGAACAGATATCAGTCAGAGTTCAAATTTCCAGCCTTTGTGGCTTTGGTCCTTTGCCAACCATGCTTCTTCTCTATATGCTGATGGGTACAGGCTGCACAGAGAACACCACTGAACTGAAGGAACTTTTCTTCTTCTGTTGCAAAGGCTTATTAAGGGTCAATAGAACAGACTTCAACAATTCAGAGAGAATAGTTTATTGTTGCCAGAATTCTGGTTGAAAGCAACATTGTATTGTTTAAGTGATCCGGACAAAATAAGTTAAAGTATATGGGCAGACTCATTATCATAAGTCTGGAAAATCAAAGCCTAAGACAGTAGGTGCCTGAAGTTCACTGAAGGAGAGCTCTTCAGGAAAAGCTCTTCAGCTCAGGGAATGACCAGCAGGAGAGGACAGAGGAAAGGGCTGAGAAAGGATGTGGTCCCATATACAGACCAGTCTTGACTTGGTCCATGTGATCACACCACAGAACTAATTATGACCCTCTCCTCTGATTCAAGAAGGCCAGCTATTTGTAGCCCCATATCCATCAATCACTAGTTGCATAACCTCTTGGGAGATACAGCTGCCATCAGCAATTCTCTGGAAGAGGACAGAGAGAGAGGAGGGAAGTGGGGCATGCAGCTGTGAGTCTTTAGCCACCAACAGCAGCTGAAGAAGAAATGGAAAGAAATTTAGGCAGGGCACCCACAGTAGTTACTATGCTCCTTGCGATTCACTCAGAAACTAGGAAAAAACACCTAGGACTCCATCAAATTTTAGACAGACTGGAAAGGGTCACCTCTTACATCAACAGGTGAAGTCATTGAGATGGAATGGCTGGCAATCTTTCCCAGTTGCCTTTAACTGTATTATATGCAATGACTTGTGCTTCCTTGGCTTGTTAGCAATCTACAGCCTCTGACATAATGTATCCTTAACCTATTTTGGTACTCTTAATTCAGAATTATTCCTTCTTCCCGCATGAAAGAGGAGCTGCCAATTTTGAGAATATCCATTAAGTTAAGGGCACAAGGCAGAACGTTAACATTCAACTTAAAGAAAAAGCAATAGACTTTATAAATTGCAAAGTGCATTTCTTTTTTTAATAGAGGAATGAGGTTTTCTGCTGAGAGATCTGGGGGCAGTAGAAAGAAGTTTCTTTTCCTAAGGTACAAGTTTTATTTGCATTCCATGAGTCATGTTACATGGAAATCCTTCACTCAATAAGAAATGTACACTTCTGCTGTGGTTCGTGACCCTCCCCGTCTCTCAGGTATGGGCACTACAAATTCCAAACATGCTGTAAATCATTTTCCCCCATCTCTCCTCCAAGACTTTGTGCTGGAGATGGACTGATTCCCATCTTCATCTCTGCGATGTACAGAAACGATCAAAACAAACATAAGCCTTTATTATCGAACAGGTAGTAAATAAAAATCCAAAGTCTTCTGATAAATTGGTAGTCTTTACTCAGATGGGCATTTTGAACCCACCAAAAAACTCAGACATAAAATGGTGCATTTGCAACTTTCTTCCTCTCCGTTGTGAGGTGATTGATTTTGTCTGGATGTCTAGAGAACCAGCCAGCTTTATATTTGAGTTCATTAGAAAAACCAAGAAAGAAGGAAAAGATCTGCCTATCTGAATCGCGAAGTCCCCATTTCTTTCCCTTTGACCTAATCAATATGAGAAGGCACTAAGAATAACGGTTTCAAAATCTTAACTAGAAATGCCAGCTGGCCACAAAAGGCTTCCTTAAAAGGGCATGTGGGAATCCATAGGGAGAGTCATCATTATACTAATCCACTCAGTCCACTTCTGACTCCAGATATCTGTCCTGGATTCTGCAGCAGCCAAGGCAGTGGGAGATTTTTTTTTCTGAAGCAAACAAATCTCCCTGTTTCATACTGATCCAACCTAATTCTAGCCACCCAGCCTACACATTGTATATTTCCTATTTTGAGAAACACATTCCTGGAACAGGGAGTGGGCAGTGGACTCAATTCTATTTTCCACTGAATTAAGACACCTTACAGATAAGGAAAGCTACATTTTCTGTGACAGGGAAGAAGGCAGAATACTTGCTGCACCGAAAAAAATTACAAACCAAGAATCAGAGGATAAGAGGAAAATGGCAGATTGACTTCCGGTTAAAGGACAGCTATAAGCTATTACAAGGCTCCCTCTGGCATCCCCTCTCTTATTCCTGGGCTCCATCCCCATCTGTGAAAAAACTGTTTCCCCACAGCAGAGCAAACTTCAGCTTCTCAAAGGCTTCTAACCCCTAGCCTTATACAGGCAAGACCCTCAAGTTATAATTAGCTTTCACTGGCCCTTCTCCAAATATCTTGTAGCCTAGGGGCAACAAAAGCTGTCAGTCAGCATGACCAATTCACTGCTATTTATATCCAGGCTTAGTGGCCATTCTTGTGGCCACAATTGTATTCTGACCTTCTCCAGAGGTAGTATCGAGGGTCAACACAGTTTTGTTCATACTCAGATCAAGCTGATACACTATCTCTGGGGATCAGAATCCTGACTTGTGAGAGCAAATTGGCAGTTTCTGGTTTTATTGTCTGTGCAAGAGAGTAAGAATTTATGTTTAATACTTGCATTTAGTTGGGGGGAATCAATGAATATCTTTATAAAATGTATTCATAAAGTAAGGACAGGAACATGGAAAAGGAAAGAAGTAAAAACTTAGTAAAAATTTGTGGAGTTTATAGGGGTATAAGATTAGACTGGTTTTCTGTATTAACACTAATATAAATTTACCTCTTTAATGGGCTTGAGCATAGTCTCATAACTGAAAGTTTTACCTCTTCAGAAATTCAAAAGGAAAAGAGAATCTAGGTGGACAAAAGCACTAAAACCAGAGGAATAACCTTCCTGCTAATAAAATTAACTGAGATTTTTTTTTCAGGTTTACAGGTGCCAGACACTGTTAAGAGTTTAATATACTATGAAGTGTTATCACTTCTGGAACACAAGCTAGTCAGTAGCATTGAAGCCCAGCTGGAACATTTACTAGCTGTATATCCCCAGAAAATATATTTCTGGATATCTTTCTCTATGTTTGTTTGTTTGTTTTTAAAATGAGTGTTGGAAATAATCCCAATATACAGGCTGTAGTAAGGTTAAATGAGTTAATACATGTGAAACACGAGCATAAAACCTGGCATATGGAAAGAGTTTACATAATTCTTGTCTATTACTGTTATCCACTTGCTAAAGATGAAAATGTGGAGGTTTAAAAGGTTAAGTAACTCTCTCAAAGTCATACAGTGATTAATGAACAAAGCTCGGGTACACTTCAGGTGACCTGTCTCTATAAAGTCCATGTACTAAACCTTAANTCCCTTTGACCTAATCAATATGAGAAGGCACTAAGAATAACGGTTTCAAAATCTTAACTAGAAATGCCAGCTGGCCACAAAAGGCTTCCTTAAAAGGGCATGTGGGAATCCATAGGGAGAGTCATCATTATACTAATCCACTCAGAATAGTTGATTTCTCCACTTCTGACTCCAGATATCTGTCCTGGATTCTGCAGCAGCCAAGGCAGTGGGAGATTTTTTTTTCTGAAGCAAACAAATCTCCCTGTTTCATACTGATCCAACCTAATTCTAGCCACCCAGCCTACACATTGTATATTTCCTATTTTGAGAAACACATTCCTGGAACAGGGAGTGGGCAGTGGACTCAATTCTATTTTCCACTGAATTAAGACACCTTACAGATAAGGAAAGCTACATTTTCTGTGACAGGGAAGAAGGCAGAATACTTGCTGCACCGAAAAAAATTACAAACCAAGAATCAGAGGATAAGAGGAAAATGGCAGATTGACTTCCGGTTAAAGGACAGCTATAAGCTATTACAAGGCTCCCTCTGGCATCCCCTCTCTTATTCCTGGGCTCCATCCCCATCTGTGAAAAAACTGTTTCCCCACAGCAGAGCAAACTTCAGCTTCTCAAAGGCTTCTAACCCCTAGCCTTATACAGGCAAGACCCTCAAGTTATAATTAGCTTTCACTGGCCCTTCTCCAAATATCTTGTAGCCTAGGGGCAACAAAAGCTGTCAGTCAGCATGACCAATTCACTGCTATTTATATCCAGGCTTAGTGGCCATTCTTGTGGCCACAATTGTATTCTGACCTTCTCCAGAGGTAGTATCGAGGGTCAACACAGTTTTGTTCATACTCAGATCAAGCTGATACACTATCTCTGGGGATCAGAATCCTGACTTGTGAGAGCAAATTGGCAGTTTCTGGTTTTATTGTCTGTGCAAGAGAGTAAGAATTTATGTTTAATACTTGCATTTAGTTGGGGGGAATCAATGAATATCTTTATAAAATGTATTCATAAAGTAAGGACAGGAACATGGAAAAGGAAAGAAGTAAAAACTTAGTAAAAATTTGTGGAGTTTATAGGGGTATAAGATTAGACTGGTTTTCTGTATTAACACTAATATAAATTTACCTCTTTAATGGGCTTGAGCATAGTCTCATAACTGAAAGTTTTACCTCTTCAGAAATTCAAAAGGAAAAGAGAATCTAGGTGGACAAAAGCACTAAAACCAGAGGAATAACCTTCCTGCTAATAAAATTAACTGAGATTTTTTTTTCAGGTTTACAGGTGCCAGACACTGTTAAGAGTTTAATATACTATGAAGTGTTATCACTTCTGGAACACAAGCTAGTCAGTAGCATTGAAGCCCAGCTGGAACATTTACTAGCTGTATATCCCCAGAAAATATATTTCTGGATATCTTTCTCTATGTTTGTTTGTTTGTTTTTAAAATGAGTGTTGGAAATAATCCCAATATACAGGCTGTAGTAAGGTTAAATGAGTTAATACATGTGAAACACGAGCATAAAACCTGGCATATGGAAAGAGTTTACATAATTCTTGTCTATTACTGTTATCCACTTGCTAAAGATGAAAATGTGGAGGTTTAAAAGGTTAAGTAACTCTCTCAAAGTCATACAGTGATTAATGAACAAAGCTCGGGTACACTTCAGGTGACCTGTCTCTATAAAGTCCATGTACTAAACCTTAACACCCTCCTGACAAGCACATGCCCCGGGATCCAGCATGATTTGAACTCAGCCCTTTCTGACACAGCAACAAGATGATTATAGGTTCTTTTTGGCCAGAAGCTTGTGGTCTGTTAATAGACTCATGGTCTATTGATATATATCATGAGTCTACTAACAGGATAGTACAGTGATTAATCACTACAAAATATGATCTTGGCACAAATTTGTTAGTTCCGCAATGGGAGAGGTCAATACAGGAGAAAACTAGATTTCCCTCATGTAAAATTCAAGCATGCTAATGAAATAAAAAATATAACTCTTATGAATTAATAACTTAAATGATGGCATATTTCACCTAAAGCAAATACAAATTACCTTTTGAGGTAGAAAAGTATATGAGTTCCCAACTAATAGATGCATTTCATACTCATACTGTGCCAGAGTTTGTCATATGGTATTTCACTTCATCTCTGCCAAAACTCCTTAAAATAGAAGGTATTAGCTTTATTTTATGGATGAGAAAAATAGAGAGGTTAAATGACAAGGTCACAAAATGGCAAAGCTAGAATTTGAATCCACATTTGCCTGTCTCCAAAATCCAATTTTTATCCATGAAACTAACACTGCTTTGGTGCTTGTGCCATGATGTTCTCTTTATGTACAACAAGCATGGCTTATTACCTTAGCATGGCTTGTCACATAGAGAAGAGGTTGAATAAATGTTACCTTTCATTCCAACCAGATACTTATCAAGCACTTACTTTGGAATTTTAAAAGACTTACATTTTCTTACATTAAGTAAACCCAGGAAGATGTTATTGCTACTACTTTACTGATAGAAATACTGAGAGAATAATTTGCTCTACTCTGAAAGTTTCAAAGTGATATCATAAGTTTCATCCCTTGGGCTTTACACGGCACACCCTACCTTTGGCAACACTGTTCAGAACAGGTGATTAAAAGATCTAAATATACAATAGTTTCTACAAATAGAAATGATTTCTATCAAGAGGCAAATACTCTAGATATCTATATAGCCATACCAAAAACGCTTCCACAAAGGCAGAGTTTTGAACATGTGAGGATCCTAAGAATGATAGATCTTTGAGATCTATCTAAAAATATTGACTGGTATCTCTGGGCTCTATGCTACATTAGCTGCAAACATCACATGGTTTACAGGCTCAAGACGATTCAATGACCAAAAATGCCTCCAAGCTGCTGGTAGCAGGCCCCGAGGCGTAGAAGGGCAGCAGTGGTTGTGAGATGTGNAGAATGATAGATCTTTGAGATCTATCTAAAAATATTGACTGGTATCTCTGGGCTCTATGCTACATTAGCTGCAAACATCACATGGTTTACAGGCTCAAGACGATTCAATGACCAAAAATGCCTCCAAGCTGCTGGTAGCAGGCCCCGAGGCGTAGAAGAGCAGCAGTGGTTGTGAGATGTGTGGTAATTGACACAACACCAAAAGCAGAAAGAGACAGAGACACAGAGAGAGAATGAGAGAGAGAAGGAAAGATCTAGCATAGCCAGGTATCGACACACAATAGCAATCACCGTAACACTGAGCAAACTGTATTTCCATCAGCCTGAGCTTTCAACTGAACACTCAAGATTCAAAAAATTACACATCTAATTTTGCCCTTCCTTCCCTCTACCGGATTAGGAGAGAGGTAAGAGAAGCTTGCAGAAGGTGCAGGGCAGGGGCCGGGGGGTGGGGGGCGGACTTGTTTCTCCACATATTTATTTATGCAGGAAAGAAACTGTCTTCACTGCCATCTCTAGATGGAGAAGCACTGTGTTCCAGTCAAGAATCTCTGTCTTGTAATGAACACTCAAGAAATACTTATTGGATGGGGAGCTTGGGACTCTCAGAGTGATGGAAATGACATCAGTCCTGCCCAGGAGGGACTTGCAATTGAAAATTTCTGACACTAACCCAGACAAAAATGGACAGGCTATCCAGATAATGTACTGAGAAATGTGAGCAATCAAATAAATATGCAGCTTAATTTTTTTTTTTAACATCACTTATGTTATAGTCACAGACCGCTCAACTCCAAACCATCCTGTGGGTAATCTGAGTTCACTGACTATTAAAATGAAGTCACAATACGCTTTGAAAAATGACCTTCAGTAACACAAATATGAAACAATTTTGCTGGAGTATAATGTTTTTAAAGAACCATTAGAAAGCGTTTGTGAGTGAATCTTGCATAAGATTTTCCTTTCAATTCTTTTGAAAAGTAAGACCGACAGCTAAACTAGTTCCACTTGGACATAAATTTGATTATTGTGGCTAGCTCAGAGGAGATCTAATGATTCTAATGGATTCTTAAACTACCCTAAGTAGTTCTCTACACTTGGCTCTGTCCACAGTCACAATGGATTCAATCATGTCCACATGGAAAAGGAGTCAAGTTGGGGCGAAATCCTAAAAGGCAATGAATGACAATTTTGCTTCCTGGCATTCCACAGCAGCAGATGCTATACCCTAATGTGCCTTTATGTCTCTTTATATTCACTTCCTATAATTCTCATTCTTTTTCTACAGCATTGATAATGATACTTTTCATGGAAACCCAGTGCACAGTCACTTAGGATTTTTTCCTATTGTCTAAAATTCTTCTTGTACAAGTCTTCTGGGACTGCTGCACAGAGCCTATTTCCATCTCAGCGGAAAGCCTTGAATGTAAAGAGAAAGATGAGCTTGTAAATGCAGTCTAGAGGTCAGACTAAATATTTTGTTAGAGGTGGTCTCAGGAGTAATATCTGTTCATGAGGCAGACATGAACATTTCCGCTAAGAATCAATAGTGGACCCATTTGCACTACTTTTAGTGTTCAAAGTGTTTCTGTGCATTTATCCCACCCTGCGCACTTTCTCTCTATATATAAATATCAGTGGCCGTCTGAGTCTCAAAATGCTTCTGTTGGCCGCGTTGTTATCCCTGCCAAAGAGTGGAGCTGAAAAGACCACTGCATCGCTATCTATCCTCGCTACACCCTGAATTCAAGCAAAGGTTCTCCTGATGTGGCAGCTGTAACTGCGCTTTGTTTCTCTGCCTTTAGCTCACAGCCCGTCTGTTGCCCTGAAGCCTTTGCCCAGAACAAGCCACCCCATTTCTGCTGGTTAAAGTAAAACTGAAAGTCGCTTAGTCCTGTCCAACTCTTTGCAACCCCATGGACAGTTGNGTGGCAGCTGTAACTGCGCTTTGTTTCTCTGCCTTTAGCTCACAGCCCGTCTGTTGCCCTGAAGCCTTTGCCCAGAACAAGCCACCCCATTTCTGCTGGTTAAAGTAAAACTGAAAGTCGCTTAGTCCTGTCCAACTCTTTGCAACCCCATGGATAGTTGTCTATGGAATTCTCTAGGCCAGAATACTGGAGTGGGTAGCCTTTCCCTTCTCCAGGGGATCTTCCCAACCCAGAGATTGAACCCAGGTCTCCCACATTGCAGGCAGATGCTTTACGAGCTGAGCTATTAGGGAACCTCCAGGCATGTCTGCTGATACTGTTTCCCAACATTTCAAAGCTCTACAGACTAGATGAGAGGCCAGCTCAAGGCCCATCCTACCTGACAGCTGTACAGCTATCATCCTCTCAGCACAGATATTGGAATGGCTGTCTTCATCTCTCTTCCCTACCTATTCTGGCCAACAGAAGAGTGTCACAGCAAGCAATGCTTCGACGGAGGGGGAGTGTGGCATGGTATAGGAGCATGGACAGACCTTTGCAAAGTTCCTGGCTTGGCTGTTAACCATAGGAGTGAATCAACCTCTTTAAGTCTCAGTTATCTCATACATAAGAAGAGTATAGTAATGGCTACCTTGGAAAGTGTTATAAAGATTGAAATAATACCCAGAAAGTGCCTGGCCCATATTGAACATGCTGTAGAATAGACACTGTTATTCAATTCTGATAAAAACCACCAAGTTCTAGGAGCAGGTATGACATGACTCAGGAAGCTGGAGTAGCATTCTGTAGACTGCAGATAATTTGGAAAGGAGCTCTCCTTGTCTCTCAGTATATCCTGGGACAGTGTGCTAGCTGGTAGCAGAATTCAGTGGTAGATTTATGACAGTGTGTTACCAATGGGACTCTTTGACTAGGGCAAACTGGAATATGACCCCTTCTCCTTCAAGTTCATCATCAATCAATGGTGCTGTGCCAGCTCTATAAAGGGAATCTTAATCTCTTTTTGCCCTTACATTTCAAAGAAAGATTAGGCAGCAATCAAGTTTCTGCCCAATAAATGTGCAAGGACTCTTCAGCACTTGGAACAAGGGCAGGCACCTAGTAGGCCCTCAATAAATGCTAGATGTAAGGAAGAATAAATGAATGATTTTAAGTAATACTTTTCTTTTAGTGAAAGAATCACCTGCAGATCAGGAAGCACAAGTATTGCTTGCAAGTTCCTCTTTACATTTTCATATGTTTGAATATAACTCTGAAAGATAATATAGGAACTCATTTAGCTCCATTTCTCTCCATTGACAGTAGGTCACTATGGATACTTACATGAATGATTGCACCTGAGTAAATGTCAAGACACTCAGGTTTCAAACAGAAAGGGGCCTTAGTCCTTTGCCCTTATCTATCTTTGCTGCACACTTACAGCACGGGGCACGGGGCAAAGTTCACATCCTCTTTCCCACTTTTCATTCTAAAGATACCTTGTGTTTTCCTGTGTGCCTTGAAGGAATCATTCTTGGTCTCAGCCATAAAATCAGAAAGCTGCATAACTGACAAGATGATCCCGGAAGGCAGCTAAAACATGGGGCAGATTGAAACTGACAGTTAATTTGTAGCAGTAAAAAATAATGATATCATCATAAAACAAGTTTAAGATCAGACTGGGCTCAAACACTCTGTGCCCACAGATTATATAGATGGGCATTGTCAAAGCTTAAATAACAAAGCAAAACAAAACTGAACCTCTCAGCTTCGCCAAGAACGATTTTTTTTTTTTTTTTTTTTATGGAACGCTACCACCATCTGCTGGCTGCAGCTGATAAAATGCCTAGCAATCTCAAAGTCCTGGAATATTCCATTCTGCAGAGGCTGTTGTTAATTACCATGCACAAGGAAACATTTTTAACCTCACACATGAGAAAAACGATACAAATAAATCAGACCTTCCTAGCACAGGGAAAAAATGAAAGAACTGGGAAGACTAGATATGCCAAAGGCTCCCTGGTGGGCTATGCCTACACGCTGCACTTGCTGGGTACTGAAGTCCCAGCACATTCTCTTCTGATTGCCCAGCTCCCTCCTTACACGTGCTCACTTTCAGATTTCCTCCTCTCCAGCTGCCTCCTCTACCAGGCATCCTACACAGCACTGCAGTGATAGGCAAAGCAGCAGCTCTCAGCTAAAAACAGCCTCCTCCTGGAGCTCTGAAAGGAAGAAAACCACTGACATTTGTCTTCTTCAAGGAAAGCATAGCCCTGGTGTGATTCAACAAAGAAAAGGAGGATATCCTTGGCTCCCCAAACTCTAAAAGCAATATTTTAGCAAGGTTTCCCCGGGGTTCATTGCCTTGTGTCATGCCTGTTTTTCGTAATTCGGCAACAAGTCAGGAATTCTTTGGAGGGAGAAAAGCCAGAGTCTTTAATTCTAGCCACCTTTAACACCCTACCCACTGTTTCTAACATGTTCAGTCTTACCATTCTCGACTCTCTGTTACTCACATCACAGGCCTCTAACTTCTCAACCATCCTGAGGACAAAAGGAGGCTTTACCAACTATTCCCTCTTCACTGTAACTTCTTTTCTTTTTTTTTTTGCTTGTGTTAGCCGCTCAGTCGTTTACGATTCTTTGTGACCCCATGAACTGTAGCTCTCCAGGCTCCTCTGTCCCTGGAAATCTCTAGGCAAGAATACTGGAGTGGGTTGCCATGCCCTTCTCCAGGGGATCTTCCCAACCCAGGAATCAAACCCCAGTCTCCCGTGTTACAAGCAAATTCTTTACCATCTGAGCCACTTTGGTTACCTGAATTTAAAATGTTTATTCACTGAGCGTGTAATAACTGTATCATAAAACAATTTCTAAAACTCCTTCAGTTGGTCATCTATTTAGAAAATTTTATGTCACTCGTATATCTATAATCATAATGAGGTAATGATTGGTACCAGACAAAATATCTAGCTTCTATTGAGCAAAGATATACATATATCACATGATATTTTCCCTGGATGGAAGACCACAGCCTCATGCAGCAGAAACAAGTGATACTCTCCGGCTCTGACATGCCTCTATGTATGACCAGGCTATCCTCAGTCAGAGGGGCAAAATGCTCATATACACAGAACATACTAGGCAGAATTAATTTTCTCCTGAATAGTATCATCTTTGCATCCATCTAAACAATTAGCTCACTCTCCTAAACACTCTGAGATATAAACTTTAGTACAAAGGCATTTCACATGTTCTTCCTGATGCTGCAAATTCAGAAAGATACCACTTATGGGTTAACTGGTTTCTATATGGCATAAGCAAACTCCTATAAGCAATGCAGCCATGACTAAAATTTTCATTTATTTTCTTTGGTACAAATGACTGGTGAATATTTTAAAATGTTCAATCTCATCAAAATAATTAATATCAAATTATCCTACAATAAAATAATAATGAGGAGCTTCCCTGGTGATTCAGTGGTAAAGAATACCTCTGCCAATGCAGGAGACTCGGGAGACATGGGTTGAGCCTTGGGTCAGGAAAATTCCCTAAAGAAGGGACTGGCAATGCACTCCAGTATTCTTGCCTGGGAAATCCAATGGACAGAGGAGTCTGGTAGGCTATAGACCATGGATTGTGAACAACTCAAATACAACTTAGCAACTAAACAACAATAACAGCAACAACAAAACAATAATGAGTAATTTTTTCTTATCAACTAGCAAAGAATTTTTAGCAAATAATAATACCCTTTGTAATCAAGGGACAGGGAAAGGTACTCTATACATGACTTTCAATATAACTTAGTACAAACTTTCAAGAAGGTAATTTGGCATTGCTTATTAAAAACTCCTTTTTAAGAATTATAGAAACCTGTGATTTATGCGTTTTATCCCTAGAAATTTATCCCAAAAGAACAATCATGGCTGATGAATACACCAACATGACATCATAGTCTTGTTTGTAATTTATGTACAACATCACAGCCTCATTTATAATAAGGGAAGTCTTTAGTATTCAGTTATGATAGGCTGAATAATAGCCTCCCCAAAGACGTCCACATCCTTATCCCCAGAACCTCAGAATATATTACCTTACATGATAAGAAGGATTTTGCAGGCATGATTAAGTTAAGAATCTGAATATTAAGTTAAGGATCTGGAGGTTATCCCGAGACTATCCAGCTGGGCTCAATATAATCACAAAGTTTCTAAAAAGAGGAAAGCAAATGGGTTAACAGCATGGAAGCTGAAGGGACAGTCATACAGGAGTTGGAGTGAAGTCTCTGAAGATGGAGGATAGGGCCATAACCCAAGAACACAGCAGCCTCTACAAAAAGGAATAGGGCAAAGAAATATCCTCCTAGATCCTGCAAAAGAAAAGAAGCCATGCTAACACCACAATTTTAGAACTTCTGATCTCTATAAGACTAAAGAAACTGTGTTCTTTTAAAATGCTAAACTGTGGTCATGTGTAATGGCAGCAATGAAACATGAACATAAACAATTACGGATATCCAGTAATAGAGACTTTAGGGCTAAATTGTCGATTGTCATTTAGGGCTCGAAAAGCCTTATACTGGAGGGTGTGAGTTATGAAAGAGATTTTTGTTTTAATCCAGTGTTTTTATTTTGATGATAATCTTAAAAATGTTCATGTAAAGATATTCTGAACCATCTGGTAGACCAACTTATAACTAACGGCTATGCTATGATTTCAAGGCCCAAGTCTGTGTTTGTGTTTATAGCACATTAGTAGTGCCAAGGGAAGGCTAACTCCACAGATACTCTTAAGAACAAAGTCGACATGGCAGTTCAGAGAAGAGTTGTGGGAGGACTGAGTTACCACTGGTAAATAACTGTCGATGTCTGATGAGTAGCTGACTTTGTACCTAACAAAAATAGGTTTAGCAGCAAAGAGTTTTGGTTTAAACTTTTGTTGATGTACTTTGAGGTACACCATTAAACCGAATCATGAAAATAATGACCACAGGCTTAAAAATGAGTTTATTGTTAGGAAAAAAAAATAATGATGATGACAGTCAACTCAGATGTTGGTCCACCAGGCTCAAAACCAAATGAACCATGCTGAAAAAGAAAAGGTAAAAGATTTATCATCCTACTATTAAACATCAATTGTCACCTTAAATGACTGTTGACATCTTAATTACATTGATTTTATATCAAATTTAAATGCAAATCTGTATTGGTTTTATAGTTGTAGATAAGTTAGGATCGTGAATAATTAATATCAGTTTTATATTTCTATATAGAGAGTAACTATATAACAAAAACAACATTAAGTCAACCCAAGAGGGAACATGAGAATTTATTTTTCCTTTGAAAGTTCACCTCAGTTCAGTCCCTCAGTTGTGTCTGACTCTTTGCGACCACATGAACCACAGCACATCAGGCCTCTCTGTCCGTCACCAGTTGCCGGAGTCTACCCAAACCCATGTCCATTGAGTCAGTGATGCCACCCAGCCATCTCATCCTCTGTTGTCACCTTCTCCTCCTGCCCTCAATCTTTCCCAGCATCAGGGTCTTTTCAAATGAGTCAGCTCTTCGCATCGGGTGGCCAAAGTATTGGAGTTTCAGCTTCATCATCAGTCCTTCCAATAAACACCCAGGACTGACCTCCTTTAGGACGAACTGGTTGGATCTCCTTGCAGTCCAAGGGACTCTCAAGAGTCTTCTCCAACACCACAGTTCAAAAGCATCAATTCTTCAGCACTAAGCTTTCTTTATAGTCCAATTCTCACATCCATACATGACTACTGGAAAAACCATAGCTAAAGGAACTCACGTATTTGCTCAAGCCTGAGAAAGGTAGAGTTAATTAATTATGGTACTTCTTTCCAATGGAATACTACTTAATCATTAGAAATGACAGTGTTGAACAATATTTAATGAAATGAGGAAATCATCAAGACCTATGTTTAAAATTTAAAAATACTTGCAAACTATAGCAGTAAGATTCCAATGTTTAAAAAAGAAAGTAATTTCTATACAGAGAAAAATGAATAGGATACATACAGAACTAAATGGCAATGCATTTCTGGGCTTTTTAAAAATATACTTTTTGGCCTTTTCAAATTTTTTAAACAACAAACATTACTTTCACAGTGAGAAGATAGACCTTTGAGTAGTAAATCTGGGGTTAAAACACTCTTCTCTTGGTCCTGGCTCCAGAAGGTTTAAAAATTGAAATGACATTTGTTTTTCAACTCCTGGAAGACAATTTTGTTGAAAAAAATAGCCTATGCTCCCCAAGAGCAGAGTGCCAATGACAAAAAAAAAAAAAAAAAAAAATCCATCATTTGCCCCTGAAAACCTGTGAGAAATATACAATATGTATATGTAGTTATTCTCCAGAAAACCTGTATACTTAACGTTTAAACTGCTTAAATAAAATAATTAGTGAAAGTACTAGTCACTCAGTTATGTCTACCACTTTGTGACCCCATGGAAAATAGACCACAAGCTACTCTGTCCATGGGATTCTCCAGGCAAGAATACTGGAATGGTTAGACCATTCCCTTCTCCAGGGGATCTTCCCAGCCCAGGAATCAAACCCAGGTCTCCAGAATTACAGGCAGATTCTTTACCATCTGAGCCACCAGGATGCTAAATCATTTTCCTAGTGAGAAGCTTGAGAGTTTCTTTTCATTCACTGGGGTGCCACACATTCTCTTTTTCCCATCTGCTAATATTTTAAATCTATGAGCTTAAAAAAAAAAGTATCTCCACCTTCATGTTTTTAGGTTAACCTCTAAAACTTTTCCTGTAAGTTCAAATTATCGTAGAGGATGTATTTACTAACATACTTTACACTGATACATGTTTCAAACATATTTGTCAAAACCTTGGAGCTGAAAATATTAATTTATGATAACCTGTAAATTGAAATTCACTGTGAGACACACTGTGACAGAGAGACATGAGTTTGTTGCTAGAATGATACAGAAACAAGGGGCAGCACGCATCAGTAATGCTTATCAAAGTTTTCTCTGCTTTGTTCTTCCAGGATCCTCCCTCAGGAGCCATGCATCCTCAAATGTCACTGTTACCCACCACAGTGAGATGAGAGATAGGTGAGACGTGTGATTTTCTTATATAGAATAGAGTCACTGCGAAAGAGCAGGGGGAAAGGACAGGATTCTCCCCTGCTATTCTCTCTGGGAGATTCGTTTCAGGAAAGAGTCCAACTAGAATCTGTGGATCTGGAAATTGATTCCCTTAAAGATATCCATGCCTTTGTAGCTCCTGCAGAGCCTGCATACTTCCAGGTTTGTATGGACCCTTGTCTGAAAACTGCTGCTTTAAACCCAAACAAGACAAACAAGTTTTTTTTTTTACCCATTTAAAAATAGAAATAGATTTATTGGCAAAACACCAGCCTTGATACCAGAGCTTATACTACAAAATACTCCTGAGAACATGTAGGATCACTTCTTTAAATTACTTTGAAGTTTCTTCCTCGGATATGATGTGCTTTTTGAAGGTAAATCGTGTAGACAAAATTCTCACAATCATAAAGCCTCATTCTTTTACATAAGAAAATGCCTCTCAATTATCCCCAAATTCCAGTGATTAAAAAAGAATCTATTCTCCACTTGGCAATTTTGTTTTGGGGATGAATATGTAAATTATTTAGTTATGATCCCCATATGTCTTCCCCTAATTCCCATGCTTGGATTTCCATCATATACATAAGGCTTCCCTTAGGCTATAGTCTTAGGAGAGTGCTTATTGTGATTAAATTGAACTTAATCCACCAGCAAAAATTTTTGTGCATGTTCCAGGCAGGCACTGTGCTAGACTGTAGGAAATAGGTGATCAAATCATTCCTTTGTTGTTGCTGTCCAGTTGCTAAGTCAGGTCCAACTCTTAGCAACCCCATGGACTGCAGCACACCAGGCTTCTCTGTCCTACACTATCTCCCAGAGTTCGCTAAAATTCCTGTCCGTTGAGTTGGTGATGCTATCCAATCATCTCATCCTCTACCATTCCCTTCTTCTTTTCCGTTCAAACTTTCCCAGCTTCAAGGTCTTTTTCAGTGAGTTACCTTTTTTGCATCAGGTGGCCAAAGTATTGGAGCTTCAGCTTCAACATCAGTCCTTCCAATGAATATTCAGGGTTGATTTCTTTTAGGATTGACTGGTCTGCTCTCCTTGCAGTCCAAAAGACTCTCAAGAGTGTTCTCCAGCATCAATTCTTCAGCACTCAGCCTTCTTCATGGACCAACAATCACATCCATTCATGACTACTGGAAAAACCATAGCTTTGACTAGAAGGACCCTTGTTGGCAAAGTGATGTTTCTGCTTTTTAATATGATATCCAGATTTGTCATGGTTGTCTTTCCAAGGGGAAACGTCTTTAATTTCATAGCTGCAGTCACTGTCTGCAGTGATTTTGAAGCCACAAAAGATAAAATGCCATTGTTTCTACTTTTTACACGTCTTTTTGCCATGAAGTGATGAGACCAGATGCCATAAATCTTAGTTTTTTTAATGCTGACTTTAAGCCAGCTTTTTCACTCTCTTCTTTCACCATCATCAAGAGGCCCTTTAGCTCCTCTTCACTTTCTGCCATTAGAGTGTTATTGTCTGCATATCAAGATATTTCTCTTGACAGTCTTGATTCCAGCTTGTGATTCATCCAGCTCAGTATTTCACACGATGCACTCTACATATACATTAAATAAGCAGGATGACAATATACAGCCTTGATGTACTCCTTTCTCAATTTTAAACCAGTTTATTGCTCCATGTCTGGTTCTAACTGTTGCTTCTTGACCTGCATACTGGTTTCTCAGGAGACAGGTAAGGTGGTCTGGTATTCTCATCTCTTGAAGAATGTTCCACAGTTTGCTGTGATCCAAACAACCATATTGCTGCATTCAATATGGCAGCAAATTTGGAAAATTCTGTAGTGACCACAGGACTGGAAAAGGTCAGTTTTCATTCCAATCCCAAAGAAAGGCACTGTCAAAGAATCGCACAAAGTTCAAACTATCGCACAATTGCACTCATCTCACACACTAGCAAAATCATGGTCAAAATTCCCCAAGCTATGCTTCAATAGTATATGAACTGAGAATTTCCAGATGTTCAAGCTGGATTTAGAAAAGGCAGAGGAACCAGAGATCAAGTTGCCAACATCCATTAGATCATGGAAAAAGCAAGAGAATTCCAGAAATACACCTACTTCTGCTTCTTGACTACACGAAAGCCTTGGACTGTGTGGATCACAACAAACTGTGGAACATTTTTAAAGAGATAGGAATACCAGACCACCTGAGAATTCTGTATGCAGGTCAAGAAGCAACAGTTAGAACTGGACATGGAACAACTGACTGGTTCCAAATTGGGAAAGGAGTATGTCAGGACTATATATTATTGCCCTGCATATTTAACTTATATGCAGAGTACATCATGCGAAATGCTGGACTGGATGAAGCACAAGCTGGAATCAAGATTGCCAGGAGAAGT
This sequence comes from Neotragus moschatus, assembly GCA_006410615.1. Taxonomy (NCBI): domain Eukaryota; kingdom Metazoa; phylum Chordata; class Mammalia; order Artiodactyla; family Bovidae; genus Neotragus; species Neotragus moschatus. The sequence goes on from SJYA01000281.1 coordinate 164,656, forward strand.
ATCAATAACCTCAGATACACAGATGACCTTTATGGCAGAAAGCAAAGAGAAACTAAATAGCCTCTTAATGAAAGTGAAAGAGGTGAGTAGAAAAAGTTGGCTTAAAACTCAACATTCAAAATACAAAGATCATGGCATCTGGTCCCATCGCTTCAAGACAAATAGATGGGGAAACAATGGAAACAGTGAGAGACTTTATTTCCTTGGGCTCCAAAATCACTGCAGATAGTGACTGCAGCCATGAAATTAAATGATGCTTGTCCCTTGGAAGGAAAGCTATGACCAACTTAGTATATTAAAAAGCAGAGACACTACTTTACTGACAAAGGTCCATATCATCAAAGCTACGGTTTTTCCAGTAATCATGTATGGATGTGAGAATTGGACCATAAAGAAAGCTGAGCACCAAAAAATTGATGCCTTTGCACTGTGGTATTGGAAAAGACTCTTGAGAGTCCCTGTGACCACAAGGAGATCAAACTAGTCCATCCTAAAGGAAATCAGTCCTGAATATTCACTGGAAGGACTGATGCTGAAACTGAAACTCCAATACTTTGGCCACCTAATGCGAAGAACCGACTCATTTGAAAAGACCCTGATGATGGGAAAGATTGAAGGCAGGAGGAGAAAGGGATGACAGAGGATGAGATGGTTGGATGGCATCACCAACTCGATGGACATGGGTTTGAGGAAGCTCCGGGAGTTGGTGATGGACAGGAGCAAGTTCCTGGAGTGCTTCAGTCCATGGAGTTGCAAAGTATAGGAGGCGACTGATACTGAACTGAACTGAACTGACACAATCAAAGGCTTTAGCATAGTCAATGAAGCAGAAGTAGATGTTTTTCTGGGATTCTCTTGCTATCTCTGATCCAGTGAATGTTGGCAATTTAATCTCTGGTTCTTCTGCCTTTTCTGTAACCAGTTTGTACATCCTAAAAGATGATGTTGTTAAACTGCTGTACTCAGTCTGTCAGCAAATTTGGAAAACTCAGTGGCGGCCAGCTCAGGACTGGAAAAGGTCAATTTTCATTCCAATTCCAAAGAGGGGCAATGCCAAAGAATGTTCGAACTACTGTACAGTTGTGCTCATTTCACATGCTACCAAGATTATGCTCAAAATCCTTCAAGCTAGGCTTTATCAGTTTGTGAACTGAGAACTTCCAGATATAAAAACTGGGTTTAGAAAATCACTCTGAGAACTTCCAGATATACAAGATGAGTTTAGAAAAATCACTCCTTAATGTCTATAAAATATAGAAAGTGACTAGATATGGATAAACCAATGATACACTGGTAGTTCATAATCATATCTTACTCTATTTGATGTTAGAATGTCATGACAAACTCCCTATTTAGTAAATCTGTCCAATATTAGCTCAACTTTGAAAAAAAAAAATGTATCAAATGCCTTCCCCACACCACCCAACCCATCCCTGCAGTCTCTAGATGAAGCGGAGTGCTTCTCTCTGTCCTGACTAGAAACTACCAGCAGCCCAACTAGCACCAGGAGGATTCCTCTCTCTCTGTACCTACCTTCCTTGCATACTCTGCCTATAATCTTAACACTCTTGCCAATACTCTGTGTCTAGCCATAATGACCTTCTTCCTCCCCAACCCCATATTATAATAAGCTGGCCTCTTTCTGGACCAAGCCTCTCACCCACTGCCCTGCTGAACTCTACCCACCCTTCAAATGCCAGCACAGTTTTGAGGCCCTCATTCTGTGCTCTTGCAGATCTCCAAACTTCTGGTCTCAGTTTGCAATCATATATATATTTTTCTATTATCTAATAAATGTCTGTCTCTCTCACCAGCCTCAAAACTACATAAGGAAAGTCTGTGAATATTTTGTCACCATTGTATCTTTATGTTGTCTGGAACACAGGAAAAGCTAAATAGCTTTCTGTTTGCTATTTGTATGAATCATCTAACCCTACGTGAAAAACCCAGACCTGGATCATTGAAGGTATGGTTGGAAGAACAACTCTCTGAATGTGAGCTCAAGCCCCAATCTTTACCTTGCAAGGTCTAGGGAACCTGTGAGGTGAGTAACATTCCAAAGGTTTTTTCAGACACTTGCCTGGTTAATAGGGAGCCAATGAGGCAAAAAGTTCCCTGGNGAAGGTATGGTTGGAAGAACAACTCTCTGAATGTGAGCTCAAGCCCCAATCTTTACCTTGCAAGGTCTAGGGAACCTGTGAGGTGAGTAACATTCCAAAGGTTTTTTCAGACACTTGCCTGGTTAATAGAGAGCCAATGAGGCAAAAAGTTCCCTGGTGGCTCAGACAGTAAAGAATCCTGCAAAACAGGAGACATGCATTCAATCCCTGGGTCAGGAAGATCTCCTGGAGAAGGGAATGGCAACCCACTCTAGTATTCTTGCCTGGAGAATCCTCATGGACAGAGGAGCCTGGTGGGCTACAGTCCATTGGGTCGCAAAAAGTCAGACATGACTAACACTTTCAGTGAGATAGAAACTGAGAAATGTTCTTCCCTCATGGTCAGCACTTCCCTATGGTCAGCACTCTCCTGGCCTGAGGACTTTGAGCTTTCATCTGCGTGTTCACTGCTGAATCACCAGCGCCTAAAGGTTGCTTACCACCTGTGGGATACTCAACAGATATTTGAATACAAAGCCCCTCCAGCTGCCCAGTACCATAGCATTTGGCACCTAGACACCATTTGAAATCTTTCCACATTAACCTCACTTTTTTTCTTTTAATCACCATTTTTTTTTCTCCTGACTCACTGATCTCCACACACAAACTACCATTTCACTACGAGGTTGGCAGCAACATAACTGAAGCTGACCAAAAGAACTTTTCTCATAACCCAAAAAAGCAAAGGTTAAAAAAAAAAAAAAAAAAAAAAACTGCCATACTCTTTTCTCAGCCAAATATGCTTTTAAAAGATTTGATTTTTGAGCTCAGAATCTAACTCTCCAATTATCTAAACAAATCCACAAGAACAAAATACCATATTTACATATGCAAAGCAAGAATATGGCTTTAGAATACTTAATTTATTCATACAATTGAATGTTCAAACAACTACAGTTTCAGATACTATTTTTTGCTTATTCACTTCTCCAAAGTTGCCTTATAGTATACTTCTTTACATGGATCACGTGTCCACAGTATCTAATCTCCTAACAACTGATATTTTAGGAACTCATATTTTTAGACAAATATTTGGGATATGTTTGCAAATTGATATTCCATAGGCAAGGTTGTTAACTTATAGGCCTCTCTTGAAAATGTGATCCTTGGTTTGTAAGAATTTTGTTTTAAAACCTAGGGAGGAAACAGGGAGGGGCTGTCTTGATGGCTTAACAGCTTTTTTCTTCCTGGGTACACTCATTAAGGACAAAAGTGATTATTTTTTGGATTTGTAAGTGAAATCCATTACATTCTAAGCAAATGTCTCTACCCTGGAAAAATAAAATAGAGGCGCTACTGGCTGGTTCCTGAGCAACTGTTGCCATTTTATTCAGTGTTTTTCCTTAGTACAGTTGTCCCTCTGCATCCATAGAGGATTGGTTCCAGGACCTTTGCACAGATATCTAAATGTCCAGATGCTAAAGTCCCTTATATAAAATGGCACAGTATTTGCACATAAGCTGTGTGTATCCTCTCATATACTGTTAATCATCTCTTCAGTTCAATCAAGTCTCTCAGTTGTCTCCTACTCTTTGCAACCCCATGGACTGCAGTATACCAGGCTTCCCTGTCCATCACCAACTCCCAGAGCTTGCTCAGACTCATGTCCATCGAGTCAAAGATGCCATCCAACCATCTCATTCTCTGTCACCCCCTTCTTCTCTTGCCCTAAATCTTCCCCAGCATCAGGATATTTTCCAATGAGTCAGTTCCTTCATCAGGTGGCCAAAGTATTGGAGCTTCAGCTTCAGCATCAGTTCCTTTCCATGAATGGAACAGAAATCATCCCTAGATTGCTTGCAATACCTAATACAAGGTGAAGTGAAGTTGCTCAGTCATGTCCGACTCTTTGCGACACCATGGACTGTAACCTATCAGGCTTCTCTGTCCGTGGGATTTTTCCAGGCAAGAGTGCTGGAGTGGATTGTCATTTCCTTCTCCAGGGGATCTTCCCAACCCAGGAATCGAACCCGGGTCTCCCGCATTGCGGGCAGATGCTTTACCATCTGAGCCACCAGGAAAGCTTTTTGAAAGTGAAATCACTCAGCTGTGTCCAACTCTTTGCAACCCCATAGACTGTAGCCCGCCAGGCTCCTCTGTCCATGGAATTCTCCAGGCAAGAATACTGGAGTAGATTGCCATTTCCTTCTCCAGGGGATCTTCCCCACCCAGGGATGGAACCCGGGTCTCCTGCATTGCAGGCAGACACTTTAACCTCTGAGCCATCAAGGCTATGTAAATAATTGTAAATACAATGTAAATGCTATGTAAATTCAAGTTTTGCTTTTTGGAACTTTCTGGAATTTTTTTCCCCCCTGAATATTTTCAGTCCATAGGTGGTTGAACCTGTGGATATGGAGGGCAGGCTGTTCTCCCAAAAGTTTAACTAAATATCTGTAATAGTCCCCAATCTCCTTGTAGTCCCATATAAAACTTAACTCATTCAAAAAAAAATTATTCTAGTGAAATTATAACCTTTCTTCAATCTTTCAAGGTCAATATTTAGTGCTCCCTTTTTTAAAATTTTATACCAGAAGGAAATGGCAACCCACTCCAATATTCTTGCCTAGAAAATGCTATGAATAGAAGAGCCTAAAAGGCTACAGTCCATGGGGTCACGACTTAGAAACTAAACCACCACCACTATAGCACAGCCAAGGTCCAACTCTACTCTGGAACAGCACATTTTCCACACAGTTGTTTTCCTGCTGTTTAATCTGAGCATCATTCCTATGGGGATGTGTCCCATGAGGTCACCTCCCCAGCATACAAACACCCCTAACAAACCCTTAAACCTATCATAATTCGCCTTCTCACAGCATGTTAAATGAAATTAAATATAGAATAAGTCAAAGAGATTATAATGTGGTGGCTGAGGAATTTTTAATAAATGGAAAAATTAAAATATAATAATTAACAATATGCTTGGACCTTTGAGTTCACTTCTTTTCCCCAGCTTCACTTCTTCCTGCATATCTAGAAATGAAGTCTTTATTTCACTAAGATAGGATTAAGAGCTTAAAACCTCTCTTCTGCTATTTATCTAGGGAATCCAAGAAATAGCTAATTGAAAGATTCCACATTATTCTTTTCTCCGACTGGTTGCATTTTTTTATCTCCTTCAAGGATAGCCTCTGAAAGTACCAAGTTCAGGATGTGACAGAGTGTTTGTAAAGCACACCCAGATAAAGGTGATATTCCATATATGTTTAGGGGAAGAGAGGAAGAAGACACTGTTTACCTGGTCTGTACACTCAATATACAGAATTCTGACTACATTTGTCAATTTTGTTAATTTTGCCAAGATAGCTAGCTATGAGAATAAAGAGATTTCTTTTTCCAACCCATTAGGAAAACAATAACAGAATTTATTGGAAGTCACTGATTCTGCTATATATAGTAAGAATAATTGGTGTTATTACCATGCAGCTGATTATGAATAACATATTAAGATAATATAGTTGATTCCAACTTTTGGCTCACACGGCAAAGAATCTATCTGCAATGCAGGAGACCTGGGTTTGATCTCTGGGTAGGGAAAACCCCTGGGGAAAGGATTGGCAACCAACTCCAGTATTCTTGTCTGGAAAATTCCATGAACATATGAGCCTGGCGGGCTACAGTTCATGGGGCCACAAAGAGTCAGACACGACTGAGTGACTAACACCTTCACTCACTTCCACTTACTGCTGCTGCTGTTGCTAAGTCGCTTCAGGCGTGTCCGACTCTGTGCGACCCCATAGATGGAAGCCCACCAAGCTCCCCCTTCCCTGGGATTCTCCAGGCAAGAACATTGGAGTGGGTCGCCATTTCCTTCTCCAATGCATGAAAGTGAAAAGTGAAAGTGAAGTCGCTCAGTCCTGTCCGACTCTTAGCGACCCCATCACTTACTAGGAATTAGCAAACACTTGAACCATAGAACCAAAGGAAGCATCTCTTGTCCATTCTCAAAATATCTTCATGTACTCTGAAAATTGTGATCACCCACTGAGGCTCTATCCCAAGATGATCACTGTCTTGTACAAAGGCTAATTCCACAAAAATTGTCTTTATAAATATACCTGAAGGAGATTGTTTTTCTTCAAGAAGCTCTGCTAAATTCTGTATCTTTCACCAGTTACTTATTTTCAGGGTTAATAATGTTACTCTGATGCTGCTCCATATCACAGTGTATAAGACCATCACCCAGATTTTTCAAATGTTTCTCATTCTTCTTTTTGAGTGTGTCATGCTGAGCAACTGAAAAGGGTGGAAAAGGGGGCAAGGAGAATTATTACTCAATTCTTTTGAGTGGGCTTGGTAAGAGCTGAAAATATTCCCTCTCATGGATCAGAAATATGAATTTTGCCTTTCTCACAACTTTTCGCTCTAAAAATGCTTCTACCTTTAGATGCAATAATTCTGCTTTTGTGAATCTATCCTGGGGAAACAATGTAAACTATACAAAAAGCCTATGCCCCAATTATATTAAGAGAAACACTTCATTTTTATAGAAAAGCAGAAACATTGTGAATGGACAATAACAAAAAAAAAATGATTAAGTAAATCATGAGGTGTCCATTACAAATTATGTTTGCAAAAGTTTAAAATAACATGTAGGTGCATATAATATGAAAATATGCGATTACAGGTTTTAAAAATCTATATACATGCACTGTAATTATTTCATATTGCTGCTGTAAAAAAATTACAAACTTAGTAGCTTAAACAATATAGTTGCATTATGTCGCAGAAGTCTGAAATGCATCTCAGTGGACCAAAAAAAAGGTGTCAGAAGGACTGCAATTGCTCCTGGATGCTCTAGGAGATGGTCCATTGCCTCACTTTTCCAGATTCTAGAGACCACCTGTACTCCTTGGCATATGGCCCTCTTCTCCAGCAAGCTGGCATATTTTCTGCCTCCATTTTCCATTTTTAAAGACCCTTGTAGTTATTCAGGGCCCACCTAAATAATCCAAGATTACCTAACTATTTTAAGGTCAGTTGACTTGCAACCTTAATTCCATCTGCAGCATTATTTCCCCTTTGCCATGTAACCTCACATATTCATGGGTTCCATGGAGCAGGATGGCTATTTGAGGGGACCGTTATTCAGCTTACATATGCAAGAATAATGGTCTTGCTTTTGCTATGCAAGAAAAGCAAACCAAACAACCAAACAAAACTAAAAACAAAAACAACGACAAAATTTAGCATAAAAAATCTAGACGAGAACATACCAAAATGTTTTTATTGCATAGTACAGCTATAGGTTTTTATTCACCTTGATTTTCTTTGATATCCAAATTTTATGATTTTCCATGATTTACTATTTTATAGATATTAATAAAACTCTTAGTTGATAATAAAAAAAGTCTTACCCAAAAAAGATTCTTTTTAATCCCTGTGGTTACAAGAGTCTATAAAAGATAACTTTTATTTCTTATATGGATTTTCTCACTTATAAGTAATCAACTAGTTAAAGGAAATGAAATAAGAAGTGTAGAGTTATTGATTAGTACAATCTGCCATAAAAATATACAGTAACACCAACCTTATTGACTGAGAGAGCTCAGAATTGCATGTTAACTTGTAGTTGTCTTATTCTCCCAATTAAAAAGCAAAAAATTTAAGAGCAAGTATGAGTCATATTTTTTACTGCCAAATTATTAGACTTTAAAAGACAGCATAATCATGACTCTTAAACAAATATAAAATGAACATGTCAAAGACTTTATTTAACTCAGTAATTAATGAGGGGACCGGTAAGATGTTACAACCTATTCAGAGAAGAATTTAAAGTACCATGCATACGTAATAGGATAAAGAATTCTGAAATAAATTCACAACTAGATGCCAAACAGGTCTATTCACAGGGCTATAATCAATTTAATTCCACCAGATACAATTAATTACATTTCCAGGGACTAGAATCATTTGCATTATTATTGGTTCTCNCTTCTTTGCCAGATCTTTCCTGTTTAGCACATTTAGTCCTCTTGAGTTAAATTACACTCTACCACACTGTGAAGTAGGGTTCAATTGTTATACAAGGATTGGATCCATACTGGGAAGTTCATCTTGACATTCACTTAATCCTTGTGCCCTTACTCAGAATTGAATCTTGTTTCATCTAAGTCTTTTCACTGTTGTGAATTTTTTCAGCATATTAAACACCTACTTGAAATATTATTTACTTGGCCATAATCCTCAGGCATTTTTAAAAATTCATCAGCATAATACCTATATTGTCTACTGTCTGCAGTTCTTGAGTTTGAAAACTGTTGAAGAGGACCAGTGGCACAGTCATCCTCGTTACCGATTATATTACCATGTAACCTAAGCAGTTAGGAAATAGTTATTCGAATGCTCTTCTTCAAGTATATTGAACATCTCTTCTTCACCTTTCTACTCTTTGTGTCATAAAAATCAGTCTGTGCTTACCATTTTAATTGCACAAAAATGTACAGATTTTTACTTTTGTAACAAAATTTAGAAATAGCATAGAATTTTGACTGTCCTTTCCCATGCCTCATGTCACAGCTGACAGCGTGGAGGTTTAGTAGCCTAAAGCAATACAGCAACAGTGCTGTGGGTCATATTTTTAACTTTAATGACAATCTGTAATTGCCTGCAGCCTGCCTTATTTCTGGCCCTGCTGATTTCTTGAGGACTTGTGATAACACAGCTCCAAGTTGGCCCTCTAATCAGGCTCGTGACCTCTTTTATGTGTTTTTCTATTTTTTTCAGGGTTATCAGGTCTTACAGTAAAGTAGTCTGGGTCCACAGCTCTACCTCCTTCTTCGAGGCATTCCAAGGAATTAGAATTTCCTTCCAGCCTGCAGACTTTCATAACTGCCTGCCTCTTCCTGTGACTGGGAGTGGNTTATGTGTTTTTCTATTTTTTTCAGGGTTATCAGGTCTTACAGTAAAGTAGTCTGGGTCCACAGCTCTACCTCCTTCTTCGAGGCATTCCAAGGAATTAGAATTTCCTTCCAGCCTGCAGACTTTCATAACTGCCTGCCTCTTCCTGTGACTGGGAGTGGAGAAGGTTTGAATAACTACAGCTTTGCTTCCAATTGAACTGCCTGATACCAGCCTTGAAATCCCCTTTAGCTTTAATCATTTTTAGACATTTGAAATTTTCAAAATACCACTTAACAGGAAAAGGTCCCTTTTCCTCAAGTATACCGGGATCATATTTAGACTGTACTTGAGATGTCGTTGTTATTTCATTTACAAAGAACGTGTATGTGTTCATTTATTCAATAAAAATGCACTGAATATTAATTATGTGTTAATCGTTTGCTTTACAAGGTACTAGAATTCAATAGAAAATAAAGAAGCATTGTCACTGTCTTTCTGAAGAACTTGCCATTTGTGGGGTCATGCAACAGTTAATAAGACAGGAGCTGCGAGGTTGAGGGAGGTGTTATGATATTACCATCAAACAAAGAACCATTATAAAGTGAGAAGCAGCACAGTATGGTGGTAAAGAGGGTGGATACAGGAGCCAGATCATCTGGTTCAAATCCTGCTCCATCACTGATGACCTATGACCTTGGGCAAGTTGCTTAACCTCACTGTGCCTCATTTGTTCTACCTCAAAGTTTTGTTGTGAAGATCAAATAAGTTAGTATTACTTAGAATAACATCTAACACATAAAAAGTGTTACTGGACTATTTCTAAAATTAAAAATATATAACAGATTGTCGGAAAGTACTATGACGTGGGAAGTACATATTGTTCTGAGAGATCATTGCAGGTATGCCTAAGCTAGTTCAGGAGAAGTCATGAAACACTTCTCTTCTGAGATCTGAGGAGGGAGTAGGAGTAGCTCCAGGAAGGGTGCAAGAAAAGGGAACAGAGTGGTGTCTGGATCAGGAGAACCTAAAAAGGCAACTAAAGACAACTAAAAATATCAAGGTTAACAGTTTAAGAACCTGAAAATATTTCCACTTTAAAATCCATAAAGTCAGAGATCAAGAAGGTTATGCAATAATGACAATGTACAAAATGTTAAACCTTATGAATAAAACAGAATAATATTCCAAAATACTTAAATTCAGATCTTTTAGATACTTTAAAAAGTAAATACAGAGCTCATAAAAAAGCTTCTACTTCTCAGATTGCAAATTTATGAAGTTAATTTCCCAATGAAGTGACACACATTCAGCGTGAAGTGACTTCTTGTAAAAGTCTGGCATATTCTGGAGATACAACTCTACTTCTAAGCTGGTGCCACCTTCCTTCAGTTCAGTTCAGTTCAGTCACTCAGTCATGTCTGACTCTTTGTGACCCCATGAATCGCAGCAC
>SJYA01000281.1:178398-200754 GCA_006410615.1 Neotragus moschatus
TCTCTGCTTTTGAATATGCTATCTAGGTTGGTCATAACTTTTCTTCCAAGGAGTAAGTGTCTTTTAATTTTGTGGCTACAATCACCATCTGCAGTGATTTTGGAGCCTCCAAAAATAAAGTCTGACACTGTTTCCACTGTTTCCCCATGTATCTCCCATGAAGTGATGGGACCAGATGCCATGATCTTTGTTTTCTGAATGTTGAGCTTTAAGCCAACTTTTTCACTCTCCTCTTTCACTTTCATCAAGATGCTTTTTAGTTCCTCTTCACTTTCTGCCATAGTCCTGCAAAAAAAAAAAAAAACAAAACAATAAAAACCCTTTGGGCTACTTAGAGGAAGAGTCATTCTTGGTTAGGTCAGTAACTCTTTTTTATCAAATGTTCTTAGTAGATTTCAGAAACAGAATACAACTTAGTGGTTTACACAAACCAAACTGCCTAAGTGAAGATGAAGGTCAGTGGCTTAAAGTTGCCATTCCAATCAGTGACCTCAAATAGACTTCACATTCTATCCCATGACATCACTCTATTTTCAGCAGATAGACTCATATGAAATTGACACTTTTTATAACTCAAAAATGATTGAATAGCAGCAGTTTTGTATGATTAAACCTAATGCATGTTATGAGAAATTTTCAGCTTGTTGTGATGCTTTTGCTGAAAGGTGAGCCACAGGACTGCAAGTGGTCTCTCAACTTCTCAAAAAACAGAGAAGTAAACCAGAGCTCATCACTTCACAGTAAAGGTCTCTTTATACATATGATCCAGGTGTTGGAAATTTTGTCTCCTTATAGAGATCTAAAATATGCCTTTTTATAAATTTGACCCATTTGTACCAGTTCCTGCCTCTGAAATTACCCAGAATAAGTCATCTTCCCCTCACACCAGAAAGTCCTGGACATCACACACTCTCTTTAGTCTTCCTAGCTAATTTGATTAGGCTATCTCCCATACTTGAGCCATGAAACAACACTCTAACTACTACCTTTCAGCTTGTTGAGATCCAGCTTACATATAAACAGACCACAAAGCTTCCTCTAACTCCAGATCTGAGGTACCATAACCACAAGTGACATGTTTACCAAAAAAAAAAAAAAAAAGACGGTGTTATTTCAAGAAAAAGTACCACAATTCTTTGATGACATCATTTGGAATCTATGTTACCACTCCATGCCATACCATTCCATTAGTATGCAGCTGATGGCACGGTTTTGGTTTGAAAGAAGTCATCACTGTATCTGTGGTGAATGCTTCGGCTGCAAACGACAGAAATCAAGACAGATTGTGGCTGGAAAATAAAGAATTTTAGGATTATTTTACACACAAGATCATGGAAGTAGTTCTTTCAGGAGCTTCATAATGTCAGAATGTAAAAGGCATCTCTAAAATTCTCTTGGTTCCCTTTCATTGTTAAAGGATGGCTACAACAGCTCCAACAACTTTGACCTTACACGACCACATCCAACGAAGGAAGCAAAGAGATGGGGTGGGTGGAGGAAAAAAAAATGCTTTTTTTGCCTGGATGATTTCTCATCAGGAAGAAAAAACTTTCCCAGTAGTCCTCACAGTTATTGGCTAAAATGAATCACATGCCTATACCCCACAATGCTTCTTAAAGTGTGACCTTCAGAGAAGCAGCAACAACATCACCTGGGATCTTTCTTGTTAAAAATAAAGATTCTCAGGCCCCAACCCAGACCTACTGAATCAAGCTCCAGAGTTAGGCCTCAGAATTCTTGGTTGTAACAAGCTCTTCAAATGATTCTGGTTCATGCTAAGGTCACTGGTATGCCCCAGAAAACAGATCACTACTTGTCAAGTGGAACTGGGCGTGTGGGGGCCTGTATTAAAATTGAGCTTCTGATGGCAGAAAGGGAATAGAGGAGAGCAGAAGTGATGAATGAAAATAGAAAAAAAAAAAAGAAAGAAAGAAAGAAAGAAAGAAAAGAAAGAGAGAGGAAGAGAAATAAGAACAAAAGAGTCCCAACCGCGGTAGATGTAGATCTCAACTCAGACTGAGCCTATTGCTTGAGAAACATCTAAAATTATTGATTTTTGCAGTTTAGAGGGGAACAATACAATAGAGAAAAACTAGAGGAAATCAGTTTTCTAATGAAAAATAGACTTGATTATTCTACTTCAAATGTAATTCAGGAGTGTGAGAAGTACTATACCATGCACATTTGCCAAGAAGTGATACACACTGCAAAAACTGTAGTTAATTAGAACGTCAGTAAAGTGCCAGATTTCATAGGGAGTGTGATGTGGGGTAAAGAATGTCGTTTAGCAAAATGCAAATTAGTCGGTTTGCATTTCTTCCTACTTTTGAAGAACTGGCTTTACATCCCCAAAATAGTATTAGAGAACGTACAGAGATTACTTTCCAACTATCATTTATAGCCGTGCTGCCCACATGGTGTCTACAAGGAACGTGTAGATATTGAGCACATGACATGTGAATAGGGCTAATTGAAATGTGTCACAAGTATGAAACAGACATTGGGTTTCAAAGACAGTNAATAGTATTAGAGAACGTACAGAGATTACTTTCCAACTATCATCTATAGCCGTGCTGCCCACATGGTGTCTACAAGGAACGTGTAGATATTGAGCACATGACATGTGAATAGGGCTAATTGAAATGTGCCACAAGTATGAAACAGACATTGGGTTTCAAAGACAGTATAAAAATAAGAATGCAAAATATACCATTAACAATTTTCATATCAGTAGCATGATAAAAAGATAGCACTGTGATATACTGAGTTAAATAAATTATTAATTAATTTCAACTTTCTACTTTTATGTGCAGCTACTAGATCATTTTAAATTACATGTAGTTTGCACTATATTTATATTAAATAGCACCGATAGTTTACATCTCTGATGTTGTGAATCTACTTCATTTGAACGCATGAAAATTTTTTAAAATACCAACCAAGTAAGTCAAAAAGAAATAGGTAGAATTTGTGGTTGCAGTGTCAGAGGATTTGAGAGATTCTGATGAAAAGACATTCCAATGCACAACTTCTTTATTACCTCCAAGAATTAATGTCTTCAAGTTAACCACATTTTCCTTAAGTATCTTATTAAGTGAATATACTCATGAGAGGACTATCATATTAAATATACATAACCTGGAAAGGGGAAAAGACTCTCTAAGATCTCCAATTTTCATTTCTTCTCTTTCCTAAAAACTAATTCACTTGCTCAAGATCAAGTGTAGTTAAGATGTTAAGCCCCCCTGGTGGTCCAGTGGTAAACAATCTGCCTGTCACTGCAGGGCATCCCTGGTCCTCAAAGATTCCACATGTCTCCAGACAACTAAGCCTGTGCCTCACAACCACTGAGACTTTGCTCTGGAGCCTGCATGCCTAAAGCCCATACTCCACAACAAAAGACGCCACTGCAATGCATAGTAACAAAGAGCACAACTAGAGAAAGCCCATGCACACCAATGAAGACCCAGCAGCCAAAAATAAAAATTAAAGACGTTAACCTAGTTCTGAGTTCTCACTACTCTTTTAGTAATAGTTCTCCAACCACTTTAAAATCAGTTAATTAAAAGCATACAAATATTACAGTGGTACATTTCCTGGGTTGGCACTTGGGGGATATCTAATAGAGGATCCATTTGGTGTTGGTGTTGAGGAAGTGAGTGGTTTGATGAACAGATAAATTCTTTTAGAAAAAACTACTCAGGGAGTTTTTCTGTTTCTAACAAAACTGATCTCCTTCAGAACGGACTGGTTGGATCACCTTGCAGTCCAAGGGACTCTCAAGAGTCTTCTCCAACACCACAGTTCAAAAGCATCAATTCTTCAGCGCTCAGCCTTCTTCACAGTCCCACTCCCACATCCATACATGACCACTGGAAAAACCATAGACGTGAGGAGACGGAACTTTCTTGGAAAAGTAATGTCTGAAGGAGATCAGCCCTGGGATTTCTTTGGAAGGAATGATGCTAAAGCTGAAAGTCTGGTACTTTGGTCACCTCATGCGAAGAGTTGACTCATTGGAAAAGACTCTGATGCTGGGAGGGATTGGGGGCAGGAGGAGAAGGGGACAACAGAGGAGGAGATGGCTGGATGGCATCACTGACTTGATGGGCGTGAGTCTGAGTGAACTCCGGGAGTTGGTGATGGACAGGGAGGCCTGGCCTGCTGCAATTCATGGGGTCGCAAAGAGTCGCACATGACTGAGTGACTGAACTGAACTGAACAAAACTGAAAGAAGCAAACCCAGTTTCCCACTGGTATTTGTACATGCTTTTAAGGAGAAATCACTAAATATTTTTACACACAATTCAAAAGAAGCTTTTTAAAAAATTGAGTTTTCACTCATTGTGCTAACAATGTTGCTGTAGGAAGTGGGAAGCCCTACTACAGGGCTCCAAGAGCAGGCTCTTCTGAGGAGACATGTGCTGACAAAGCAAGAGATTTTATTGGGAAAAGCACCCAGGTGGAGAGCAGTAGGGTAAGGGAACCCAAGAGAACAGCTCTGCCGTGTGGCTCACAGTCTCGAGTTTTATGGTGATGGGATTAGTTTCCAGGTGGTCTTTGGCCAATCATTTTAATTCAGAGTCTTTCCTGGTGGTGCACACATGGCTCAGCCAAGATGGATGCTAGCAAGAGGGATTCTGGGAAGTGGACAGACACGTGGTGTCTCCTTTCAACCTTTCCCGAACTCTTCCAGTTGGTGNCACAGTCTCGAGTTTTATGGTGATGGGATTAGTTTCCAGGTGGTCTTTGGCCAATCATTTTAATTCAGAGTCTTTCCTGGTGGTGCACACATGGCTCAGCCAAGATGGATGCTAGCAAGAGGGATTCTGGGAAGTGGACAGACACGTGGTGTCTCCTTTCAACCTTTCCCGAACTCTTCCAGTTGGTGGTGGTTTATTAGTTCTGTATTCCTTATCAGGATCTCCTGTCATAAAACAACTCATGCAAATGGTTACTTGGTGCCTGGCCAGGGTGGGCGGTTTCAGTCAGTGTGCTTCCCCTAACAAAGCTAGTCTATTTATGTGAACGAAGTTTGTCAGCTTATGCACCTATTACAAATGAAAAATGGGGTGTTATTGATGGTGAATCCTGTTTTATTTTACCACTAGGAATTATACATTAAAGAACAGTAAACTAATTTATTTTTAAAGCCCCATTATCTCATTAAAATTTCATTTCCAATAAAATTACACCTATTAAGTTTAATAATTATCAAAATGTGTCAAGTTCATGCTAATAGTACTTTTAATGATAATGCAGCTTGGAGAGTAATATTAACTTGGAGCTTTATGGAAAACCTTTTAGTGATAAATTCCAATTGGTAAACATGTTCTTGTTGCAGAGAAATGTGATGAAATGATCAATAAATCTAAAATTCTGTCATAGAAATCAAATGAAAGTAGGAGTTCAAGGAGGAAAAGAAATAATGTGAAATGTCCAAGGACTAAATGAGGGTTTATTCATATATTCCTTAATTGGATAATGGTAGACAGGTATCAAATCCCCTACGATGGACTCATGTAATTATTTATTTGCTTTAAAATATCAACATTTTTAGTATGTAGAAAAGTACATTATTGAAGCTAGTTAAACTTATGTTGAAACATTTTAGATGGCAACTTAAAATTTTTGAATCAAAGTTGTAAATGCCCAGATATCATCCAAGAACAATGAAGTCAGAATCTCCAGGAGCATTCTCCCACCTACCCTCACGATAATTCACATGAGCTGTGGTTGAGAACCACTGCCACAGGGTAAACTAGCTTTTTTCTTACGTTCCTCTAGAACAGGAAGCATCTGGAAAAGCAGACAGGAGCAGATGCAGGAGAAGAACAGGAAGGAACTGAAAGAGGAGAAAAGAAGAGGAGCAAAGCATGAAACAAAGGACATTAAAAGCTACCCCATCCCAATTTTACCTCCTCCACAGTCTACCCACTATTCAGTCCAAGAGTAGCCCCATCCTTATTTCAGGTTGCAGACACCAAAAACTCAGAAATAGATACCGTTCTCTGTCTGCTAGACAATGCCTGCTACTTTGCTACAGCATACATTTTAGAAGTCTTCCACACTGCTTCTCATACATCCATCCTTTTCTTCAAAACCACCTTGTCAGTAGTAGATTGCATACTTCCTTTTTTTGGCATCACTGGATTCTGACACTCCATAGGTAATTGGTATTGTTTTGATGTCTTGGCTGTTGACATGTATGGCAATTCCTTTAACTAGGAGCTCACCTGTGGGTACTGAATATTTTACACAACCTTCAAAGGCTGTCAGAAGGTACTTTCTTGAAATTTTGTTATTTCATGAACAAACATGAAATCCTTGGTAAAGCCACAGGTTTCTTTATATTGATTGTTTTGGACACCAATCTCAATTTGACAAGCTTATGGCATACATTTGCTATGAATGTTTTCTTTCGGTTCATATAAGCATGATGCTGAAGACTATAGCGAAAGTATTTCTTTACTAGAAAAAATAATTTATTGTGAAGAATACTTTATTGATTCCATACAGACTTTCAAATAAAAAAAAATAGGATGTTTCAAACCAGACAGTATAGTCCTCGTTATTACCAGTCTTCAACAAGGCAAACGTTCTGAAGAAACAACTGAATCTAGCTGCATAAACTTGTCATATTGAAGACACCTTCAAATCATTAAGCAAAATCTCTGAGGCATAGCGGACACTTTCATCCCTTACCTGACAATCTTGGCAGGAATAACTGTGTTCACTAACCCCTAAGCCTGTCTGTGGAGTCCCTCATCTTTTATATGAATGGCTCCTGCATTCAAGTCTCCTCAAAAGTTTTCATCAGCTACAGTAATTTGGGGGCAATATGAAGCTGTTGGCTTAATCCAGCTTTTGTTTCTGAAGGCTAACATTTCATGCTAGACTTCATCAACAGGAGAAAAACAGAACTGAGGCAGCCTACTGAATCACATACTTTTAAAGTTTTTAAGTAACCTGTGTTTGGCAGGTAACTAACTCCAGGCCCTTGCTTCCATTTTCTGCACTCTCTACATTAAAATGGTGCTGAACCTAAGTTTATTTCTCTGTTCTACTTTCACAGCCTCTATCCATGGTCCAGGCTCTGGGCCCCTCACCTAGATTTTCTGACAACTTCTGATGGTTCTCCTTGCCTTGGATTTTCCTCTCTCTCATTTGTTCTTTCATACCATTGCCTGTGTTATCTTCAGGAAGCATGGCTTTGATCGTATGACTTCATTTCTCAAAATTTTCAAAGACTCCTCATTACATACAGAACCAGACCCAAACTTTCTCAAAACCATACACAGCTGCTGTTGTTTGTTAGTCATTCAGTTATGTCTGACTCTTTGGTTTCCCCATTGACTGTAGCCCACCAGGCTCCTCTCTCCATAGGATTCCCCAGGCAAGAATACTGGAGTGGGTTGCCATTTCCTTCTCCAGGGGATCCTCCTGCCCCAGGGATTGAACCCGCATCTCTTGCATTGCAGGCAGATTCTTTACCACGGACCACATACACAACTGAGTCCCACACTTACCAGATTCAACACTTATAAAGGGGTTCATTGAGGTTACAAAAAGTAGCTAGACTATTAAGCATTTATGGTCTTGATATAAAAAAAAAAGAATAAAACATGGTTTTATTTAGAAGTTTTCATCTATCCAGGAAGCAGACACACTAGTATACTCTGAAGAATAGGATATAGTTCTATTCCACTTGTGACTTCCACATTCAGTTCAGTTCAGTTCAGTTCAGTAGCTCAATCATGTACGACTCTTTGCGACCCCATGAACCACAGCATGCCAGGCTTCCCTGTCTATCACCAACTCCTGTAGTTTACATGAACTCATATCCATTAAGTTGGTGATGCCATCCAACCATCTCATCCTCTGCGTCCCCTTCTCCTCCTGCCTTCAATCTTTCCCAGCTTCAGAGCCTTTTCAAATGAGTCAGCTCTTCACATCAGGTGACCAAAGTATTGGAGTTTAAGCTTCAGTATCACTCCTGCCAATGAATATTCAGGACTGATTTCCTTTAGGATGGAAAGGTTGGATTTCCTTGCAGTCCAAGGGACCCTCAAAAGTCTTCTCCAACATCACAGTTCAAAAGCATCAATTCTTCGATGATCAGCTTTCTTTATAGTCCAACTCTCACACCCATACATGACTACTGGAGAAACCCTAGCCTTGACTAGACAGACCGTTGTTGGCAAAGTAATGTCTCNAGGAACATTTCATGCAAAGATGTGCTCAATAAAGGACAGAAATGGTATGGACCTAACAGAAGCAGAAGACTTCCACATTACTCCGCCTTTTGTCCCCAACAAGCTCAGGCACAAATCTTCTCCTCCTGCCATTCGGGTCAAACCACAGTGCTTACAGGTTCACAACCCTCTGCTACTCTGTACCATTACTCATCTGGTCTTCTAGAAGCTTTCTCTCTCCATTGCCCTCCCAAGGAATATTTGATATTCTGAAGTAAATGATTTAGAACAAACAAACAAAAAAGAAACCCTTCAACAAAGTAGTACCTGACGTATTGCCTCTTATTTTTAAAGAATTTTTTCTGGCATTGTTCTCAATATCAAAGATATTTAGTTTCAAATAGTCACAAGGATTTTTTATTGCTTCTTTAACCAGACTGCAGGCAGTTCCTACAGCACCGTAGAGCAGTAAAGAAAGACAGTACCTTTTCTCTAGTGGGTTCTGCAACTACAGATTTCCTTGGCTATGCCTTTCTCTGATGATCCCTGGTCCAAATGGTGAAACTGTAACCATGGTAGACACTGAGTCACAAAGCAGTTAAAATTCTAAAGATTAGGGATTGGAAAGAATGCTTATTAAGTGCTTGCTAATTAAATGGTTTGGGTAAATTTCAGATTTATAAACTGTTACCATCTTCTGCTTTGGACAGAGATATTCTTTGGCTCCATAACACAGAAGCTATGCCTGTACAAAGACAAAATTTATTGTTGTGGTTCAATGGCTAAATTGTGTCCAACTCTTTGTGACCCTATGGACTGCAGAATGCCAGGCCTCCCCCGACCCCATCACATGCGTCCTTCACTATCTCCCAGAGTTTGCCCAAGTTCATGTCCCTTGAGTCGGTGATGTTATCCAACCATCAGGAAAAGGAGGAAGAGAAGCAACAACAAAATAGCTGTCAATTACATTTTCTAAGAAATCAATCTCGATACAGGGCGGGGGCGAGGGGAAATAAAATTTTTTTTTAATCTCACATAGACAATATAGTTGGCTATCTTTTCTTTTCTCCTCAACTCAGGAGTCTGTTATCTTGCAAAGAGGACACATTTTTAGGGGGAGCATACTTACAGGGTATTAAAGGCATGATGTTAAACTCTCTGGTGAACACTAAAAGAATAAGCTAGGATCTTCAACCTTCAAAATTACTCAGTATTCAGGAAGATAAATATATGAGAAAAAATATTAACTCGTTGCCAAATATTACAACAATGCTAAGAGGCTGCAAAAGAATACCTGACTGACTGATTTCTAAATATTACCTATAATCATGGTTGTATACTCAGTTGATGGGAAAAATCACTAAGAATTGGAATGACTCAGCCACATGGATAAGAAGGCCAGTTGTAAATTCTGGTTTAACCAAAGAAGAGATTTTAACTAGGAAACTAATTTTTTTAAGAGTCAAAAATAAGCTTGTATCTGTAATTTCCCAAAATGAAGCCACAGATTCTAAGGACCAAAATCACTTGAAGATTATATAATCCCTTAAATGAACCCGCAGTGTCTAGAAGGACATGAAGGCACAGTCTGTTACCAGAAAGAAAACACTTCTATTGTCAGGTGACCACAAACAGTCATGGGGTCCAGATGGTCGTATTCCGAATGCTTCTTTGCTTCTTCCATCTTGTCCTTATCAGACCGCACCATCCACCTCACTGTATATTCTTCTTCCATTCTGCCTCCTCTTCCTGCTCAGCCTCTCCCACACCTCTCACAGGCTTTTCTCCCTCTGTTCCTTTCCCACTGGGTCCAAGTTTCCAAGGCACTGAGCTTTGTTTCTTGCTCCCTCATAGAAGCAGTAGAGCCTTTCTATGGGTAGGTAGAAAAGACTTCATTTCAGAGCTTGCAAAGTCATGACCTGGGCCAAAACAAGTGCACAAACACATTTTCCTTTTGCCTGCACAACGTGCTAATTTCTTTTAAGTAGTTGTCATCTTTGAAAAATCAGGGACTTTCCAGATACTTCCCTTAAAAATTGTAATAACCACATTGCCACAACTGAGGAATCATTGATCCCTTTTAGATGAAGCAAGCTTTTTAGTTTCTCCCATGCCACACAGCTCCCTACTTAGGTCAGTTACATTTCCTGTCCAGTCTTTTAAACATCTGAGTTACTCGCCTTAGAACCTGCAGATTCCTCAGACCAGCACATCTATGAGATCAGCTAAACTCTGTTACTACTGATCACTTTTCATAGTATAATATGAGCTCATCAGGATGAAAAACAAAAATGAAAACAAAGCTGCGTCTCTATTCTGTCTTTCTGAACATGTTCCCAAGAGAAAAGGAAATCTGATTCTATGACAGTTATAAAGTGGACAACCTTTTTAAGAGTTGTCAAATCACTAAAGTACCACAGAAGTAGTTATTATATGATGTAGTAATCAATTACTCTTTTTTTTTAATGCATCTTCAACAGGAAAAATAAACCAAAGTGTAGACACTCCAAAAAATCTAAATCTGTACATAATTTTATGCTTTCTGCCTCCAGAATCAACTCCAAATCTTCAGACTGTGGGAATGTTGAAGGCTTTCATACTATGACTCCCTGTCTTTCCAGAATGAGCTCTCATCTCTGTGCTGCTCCTCTAGTTTTAGGCAGCATCATCTGCTGCCTGTTGACTGCAATAAACTCTAAGAGATCTCCCTAATTTCTATCTTGTCCCTCCATACTCCACTCTTACACAGCAGCCTTGCTGCTGCTGCTGCTGATAAGTTGCTTCAGTCATGTCCGACTCTNCTCTCATCTCTGTGCTGCTCCTCTAGTTTTAGGCAGCATCATCTGCTGCCTGTTGACTGCAATAAACTCTAAGAGATCTCCCTAATTTCTATCTTGTCCCTCCATACTCCACTCTTACACAGCAGCCTTGCTGCTGCTGCTGCTGATAAGTTGCTTCAGTCATGTCCGACTCTGTGCAACCCCATAGACGGCAGCCCACCAGGCTCCTTTGTCCCTGGGATTCTCCAGGCAAGAACACTGGAGTGGGTTGCCACCTCCTCCAGTGCATCAAAGTGAGAAGTGAAAGTGAAGTTACTGAGTCGTGTCCAACTCTCAGTGACCCCATGGACTGCAGCCCACCAGGCTCCTCCTTCCATGGGAGTTTCCAGGCAAGAGCACTGGAGTGGGGTGCCACAGCAGCCTTAGTTGTTTCTAAAATATAATTCAGACAACATCATTCCTCAGCATGAAATTATCCAGTGGTGTCCCATTCAGTTCATTTCAGTCACTCAGTTATGTCTGACTCTGCAACCCCATGGATGGCAGCACACCAGGCTTCCCCATCCATCACCAGCTCCGGGAGCTTGCTCAAACTCATGTCCATCAAGTCAGTGATGCCATTCAACCATCTCATCCTCTGTCGTCCCCTTCTCCTCCTGCCTTCAATCTTTCCCAGCATCAGGGTCTTTTCCAGTGAGTCAGTTCTTCACATCAGGTGGCCAAAGTATTGGAGTTTCAGCTTCAGTATCAGTCCTTCCAATAAATATTCAGGACTAACTTCCTTTAGGATTGACTGGTTTGGTCTCCTTGAAGTCCAATTGATCTCCTTGGTGTCCCATTGCATTTGGAATAAAATTAAAACTAGCTTCCATAATCTTTAAGATCCCATGAGATTTTCTCTGTCTCTCTGACCTCATCTCATATCATTGTCCCCACTGGTCATGACTCTCCAGCCACACTGGCATTTTTGTTCATCAAACAAGCTTGTTTTATCACTAGCCTTGGCAGTTCCCTTCCCTGGGCCTTCAAAAACCTGGATCCTTCTCATTATTTGGTCTCACGTCAAATTTCACCTCTTCAAAGAAGTCTTCTGTGTCACACCCACTCTAAAGTAACTCCTCCAAGCCCTGTCACTTGTCATTTACTTGTGTTTTACAGCATCTTTCACTACTAGATTATTTTATTTCTTTACTTATGTATCTCCACCCACCAATACACATGCTCTAATGAATTTGGACACCTAGTCTGCTTGTTCAGTTCTATATCTCCAGGGCTTACAGCAGGCCCAAGGCACATAATATGTGTTTATTGTGGAAAGTTTGCACCCTATGCTTCCCTGATAGCTCAGTTATTAAAGCATCCGCCTGCAATGCAGGAGACACTGGTTCTATTCCTGGGTCAGGAATATCCACACCCTATACCTTGCTCACCAAACTTTTTTCTCTCTAAAAATATCTTGCACTCTTTCCTATCTCTCCATATTTACTCATACTATTCTCTTAGCCAAAACTCCCCAGTGCCAATTCTCTTATTGTCAAAATTGTCTCTTATTTTACCTGTTCTTCAATATCTAGCTCAAATATCATTTAATTCATGAAAATTTTGCTAACTCATCAAGTTAACTTTGCTGCTTAAATCTTTATGGCATTTCTCTTATCTTTTTGATAGGCCATTTAGGAAATTATGTTATATATTATGGTTATCCATATGTCTTCTTATCCCTAACACAAAATGGCTAAAGGACTAGATTTCTGTCTCATTTATCTTTGCACTTCTAGCACCTAACACAGTGGTTTGCCTTACCTGAAGGAGACACTCAATACAAATTTTATAGTAAATTAAATGAATGAACAATGCATCTATGAATTTCTACCTCTAGAAATATACTATGAAAAATGAAAAAGAAATCCAAATTTCAAGTTTGTTTTCAAGCAAATTGGCAATCCTTGGGATTTTCTTGGGCTGCCCTGGTAGCTCAGCTGGTAAAGAAGTCGCCTACAATGCAGAAGACCCTGGTTCATTTCCTGGATCTCGATTCCTGGATTGGGAAGATCCCCTGGAGAAGGGATAGGTTACCCACTCAGATTATAAACAATTCCTTTCAGGTTTTTCTATCCTTGATATTTTTTATAATTCTGAGTTCCTTATCAGCCAACAAGATTGGTGTTCTTGTTCTAAAACTGAAATTCTTCAAAAAAAAAAATTAGCAAGTGACTTGTCACAATGTCATTAAAAAGAGAAAAACTTGCAGCCAACAACAACACACTGAACTAAGTCAATTGAACTATAATTGAAACAGTTAATCAAAGATTTTCATTTTATTTTGGCACTAGAACAAAAGTAGGGGACATAATGCCCAGATAGTAAGTAAACAACATTATTGTCATTTTTCCATGGGAAAAGCATGATTCTGCTTCTATAAAAACAAATGAAATATTAGGGAGAAGATATTTTATAAGACAACTTTGACCTCAAACCATAACCTATATGTTATACACAGGATCAGTCTCTGACATTGAATTCATTGTTTAATAGTATAATAACAACATAAATTGAAAGACTGTGAAGGAGATATGCATACTACTGTATAATAGATGACTAATAAGGATCTATTGAATAGCACAGGGAACTCTTCTCAATACTCTGCAGTGACCTATATGGGAAAATAGTCTAAATATATAGGTATATACATATACCTATATGTATATGTACATATACATATACATATAGGTATATGTATATGTATAACTGACTTACTTGGCTATACAGCAGAAACTAACACAACATTGTAAATCAACTATACTCCCAATATATATATTTTTTTTAATTAATAACAACAACAACAAAATCACAAAGTACTTCATATATGCCAGGTACATCCTATTCTAAATCCTTTGCATATACCAACTTGTTTAAACAGTAAAACAACCTATAGGCATTATTACTATTATTGTTTTAGTATATCATCACATATCACTTTATGAGATAGATACCATCACATTACTATCATTTCTACTTAATGGGTGAGGAAACGAGGCAAAGAAAGCCCCAGCCCTTGGCCAAGGTCATCCAGCTGGTTGGTGGTGGCTCTGGGATGTAAATCCAGCCATTTGGCTCCAGAGTCCATGCCCATAACCATTCCACTGTCCTTCCTCTGCAGTTGGTTACTTTTTCCAAAATATCCTATTCATCTAAAGCAAGCCAAACTCTTCATAGTGAGGATAATGGATGACTAAAGCCAACTAAGAAAGTTGTGTGCAGATTTCCACAGATGGTAGAAAATGCCTTTCCCTACTGATTCATGACCCTATTGAAACTCCACTGGGCAGCAAATCTCAGATCCCTGATGCACTTGAGAATATTCCAGAACCAGAAGAATAGCACATATGCCCCAGATATCTGGCACAGTCTTACCCAGATCATCTTCCCAGCAGAACATAAAGATTCTTCTGAATATTTACAGAAATCAATGAAATCATTCTATTTTAATTTTAATTTTACTGAAGTATAGTTGATTTACAGTGCTATGTTAATTGCTGCTGTATAGCAAAGTGACTCGGTTATACATACATGTATGCTTCTTCATTTCTTTTCCATTATGGTTTATCACAAGATATTGAATATAGCTCCTCGTGGTATACAAAGGACCTTGGTGTTTATTTATCCTATATATAAAAGTTTGCATTTGCTAGTCCCAAATTCCCAGTCCTTCCCTCCCCACCCTCCTTCCCCTTTGGCACCTACAAGTCTGCTCTCTATACCTGTGAGTTTGTTTCTGATTCATACATAGGTTCATTTGTGTCATATGCTAGATTCCAAATATAAGTGATATCACAGGGTATTTGTCTTTCTGACTTTCTTCACTCTATGGCAGTCTCTAAATCCACTCATGTTGCTGTAAAATGGCATTATTTCATTCTTTTTATGGCTGAGTAATATTCCATTGTATATATGTATCATATGTTCCTTATCCATTCATTGGTGGACATTTAGATTGTTCCCATGTCTTGGCTATGGTAAATAATGCTGCTATGAACATTGAGGTGCATGTATCATTTCAAATTATAGTTTTCTCTGGGAAATCATTCTTTTCTGCACGTACTTTTTGGGCTGGAGAGTAAAATAATAAAAAATAAGCATAATTAGAAAGGTTTTCAGAGAAAGAAAATGATGCCATGTTTAAGAGAAACATTTCTACTGCAAGAAAAAAAAATGTTTCTTTGGCAACTAGAGAGAGAGACTGGCTTCAAAACAGTGGGTCTTTAACTCTACAGAGGGGTAGCAATGACAAGGCTTTGGGACTTCAGAGGCAGCTCTGCAGAAAAGAACACTGTCAGACCAGTTCAGGGGGCTCCTGCAGACTTTCTCTACATCCTGTCTCTTTCTTCCTTGCCAGCCCTTCTCTATTTTCATCCAGGCACTCTGATCTTTGCACTGGTCTCCTGCAGGATGACCCCATTTCCAAGCATCCTTTCCTTGTTTCTAACTTCAATCCTCTAGCTCCTCCATTCTTCCCTCTGTCCTCCTCAGCATAAGCAAGAGGAAGGTCTTTTAAATCATGCCTTGAAATATACATTTTTATCTTCTTTTCCCTAATCAGAAACAAAAATAATTTTCTACTTGTTACTTTCAGGGCTTTCTATCCTTCTCTCCTAAAAAAAAAAAAAATGTATGTAACTGATTCTTCCCCTATAAAGTTTTCAGTCATATGTAAATTACTATTCCAAGAAACATTATCTTAAACTTAAAGAGTTTAAAATATAAACATTTACCTTGAACTTTAGATTGAATTTTATTACTCTGAGAGAAGTATGAAAATTCTCAATAACAACCCAAGAGAAAAGAAAAATGAAAAAAAAAAGTATGTTTTCCAATTATTCCAAAGAAGGTCATATTAAAGTCACTTTGATTTATAAACTTCAAAGACACACAGGCCATTTATTGAAGGTCCAAACAGTCAGCCATATTGATAAAACCATCCAGCTAGTCTTTAAAGATTAACCCTGGATTTTGACTCTCCTGAAACTTCTTAACATGAAGTTAGTTTATATTTGTCAACTCTCAGCTCCTTTGCTCTTGGATGTTAAATGCTAACTAATATTGAAGAACATTTTATTCTTTATCACTGACTTAAACATACTGTTCTGAGACTAGACCATATCCAGTTAAGTTTATCTGAACTTCTACAGTAACCATATTTTGTACAATTTTACTAATGTATTTATGCCAGTGTAACTAACATATTTCAGAGAAAGACTAAAATTTGCTCCTGTACTTAAACCTCTTTCACTGTATAACTTTTTCTACATTTTCCTGCATGCCCTCAAGTATAATCTGATGACTACATTATATAAAATCTTTCCTAGGATTATTATATTTATCATTAATGTTATGGTTCATGTGACATTTTTTCCCTTCTTTCAAGTAGCACAAGTTTCTCCTTTTACTGCCAACCAATTTAACATGTTATTTTTATACCTACTGGCTTCAATTCCCATATAAAACTTCCCATTCACTTTGTAGCTTACACACCTTGAATTTATTTTACAGCAATATCCAAAACTATGTTGCAGCTCCACAAGACTCTGTATCTGGCTCTTCTTTGTTTGCATTTAATTTTTTTGATGGATTCACTCAAGTCCATGGTTTGCTCAAACCACTAACGCCCTAGTATTCTAGTGTCATATTTCCAACTACAGCCACCCTCCATATGTGGATGTCCAGCCATAATCGAAAACTCAAGAAGTCCAAAATGCAATACACTACATTAGTTTTCAAATATAACCCCTTTACAACCATCCACTTTCAAATAATTAGGAACCGAAATGAGAGCTGTCATTAATCTTTTCTTGTCTTTCTCTGTTATTGTCCGTCATCTCTCAAAATCAAGCTTTTGTTGTATTCCAGCAGACACTGAATTCACACTCTTAACTTTGTGTACATGAACTACTATAACTTCCTCCCTGATTGCCAAAGTCAGGTCTCTCCCCTCCAATCCAGCCTAAAGGATATTGCCATCCTAATCGGATAAAAAGACTTCCCTGGTGGCTCAGTGGTAAAATCTCTGCCTGTCAATGCAAGAAATACAAGAGATGGGGGTTCAATCCCTGGGTCAGGAAGATCCCCTGGAGAAGGAAATGGCAACCCATTCCAGTATTCTTGCCTAGAGAATCCCATGGACAGAGGAGCCTGGCAGGCCATGGTCCATGGGGTCACAAAAAGAGTTGGTCACAAATTATTGACTAAACAACAGAAACAACAATCAAATAAAAAGGACACTTTCATTGGGTCACTTGACATTCAAGAATCTTCAATAACTCCCTACCATTTAGTGCACTTAGACACCAACTCTGTTGGCTTATAAAAGTTCTCCATAAACCTAGGATGCTCTGGCTATTATCAATGCATTCTCTACTCATCCACTCTCCTCACTCACCTCCATTAGCCTCTCCCCACACTCCCTCTCAGCTAGTGAGATGTTATTGCTAAACTC
This sequence comes from Neotragus moschatus, assembly GCA_006410615.1. Classification (NCBI taxonomy): domain Eukaryota; kingdom Metazoa; phylum Chordata; class Mammalia; order Artiodactyla; family Bovidae; genus Neotragus; species Neotragus moschatus. The sequence continues at coordinate 195,867 of SJYA01000281.1, forward strand.
TTCACTGTTTCTTTCAAATTCAGCTCATATTCTGCCTTTCCAGAAAGTTTTCTTTGTTTATTGCAGATCTTAACAATATCTTCCTTCTTTGAAAGCTACTACAAAATTAGTTTGTTTTTGCAACTGAATACTAGAAAATGTCACACTCTTCTTACATAGTCTCAGTTCAGTTCAGTCGCTCAGTTGTATCAGTTGGGGATTCTTTGCGACCCCATGGATGGCAAGCACGCCAGATTTCCCTGTCCATCACCGACTCTCGGAACCTAATCAAACTCATGTTCATCGCGTCAGTGTTGTCATCCAACCATCTTATCCTCTGTTGTCCACTTCTCCTCTTGCCTTCAATCCTTCCCACCATCAGGGTCTTTTCAAATGAGTCAGTTCTTCACATCAGGTGACCAAAGTATTAGAGTTTCAGCATCAGCATCAGTCCTTCCAATGAATATTCAGGACTGATTTCATTTAGGATGGATAGGTTGGATCTCCTTGCTATACAAGGGATTCTCAAGAGTCTCGTCCAACACCACAGGTCAAAAGCATCAATTCTTCTGTGCTCAGTTTTCTTTATAGTCCCACTCTCACATCCATATATGACCACTGGAAAAACCATAGCTTTGACTAGATGCACCTTTGTTGGCAAAGTAATGTCTCTGCTTTTTAATATGCTGTCTAGGATGGTCATAACTTTGCTTCCAAAGAATAAACATCTTTTCATTTCCTGCTATCACAATCTGCAGTGATTTTGGANTGATGCTGGGAGGGATCGGGGGCAAGAGGAGAAGGGGACAACAGAGGATGAGATGGCTGGATGGCATCATTGACTAGACTGGCGTGAATCTGAGTGAACCCCGGGAGTTGGTGATGGACAGGGAGGCATGGTGTGCTGCAATTCACGTGGTCGCAAAGAGTCAGACACGACTGAGCGACTGCACTGAACTGAACTGAACCGAACTGAAGTGACCCCAAAAAATGTATATGTGCAATAAAAGGTCCAGTGGGCAGTATAACAACAAAGCCCTTTATCATGGGATAGAAAGTGTGATGAAGGGGAGGCAAGTATGGTACAGGATCCTTGAGAAAGGCCTGATATAATAGTATCCACTGATCATTTTTATGGAAATAATTTCTTCTCTTAGACAGCTGGAAGTCAAATTAAGGGATAAATAGGAAATGAAGCAGTAGACACAGCAAGTGAAGGCTCTTCTTTCAAGATGTTTAGTTGCAGGGAGGCTAGAGGGAAGATTTGGAATGGAAAGAATGATTTATTTTATGAGAGAGTTAAAAATAAGTATGTGCTGATGGAATAGATTTAGAGACATGAAGAGATCATATAATTAGGGAATCTAGATTCCTAAAGATCTAGAGGAAATATAAAGTCAAACAGAAGTAAGATGAACTATCCGTAGCAAGAAGAGAGATCTCTTTTTTACTAGGTAGGAGAGAAGGATGTTAAAATGTGTAGAAATTCCACAATCATTCAAAAAATATTTATTGAGTAAGTACATGTAAAGGAAGTACAGTATGTCTGTGAAGGGTGTGGAATGGGATTCAAGGATAAAGAGCGTAAGCCTTTTTGAGAAGATGACAACTAAGCAAAGACACAAAAAATAAAAGTAGGTTTGCCATGTCAACATCTGGGAGAAGAGTAATTCAGGTAAAGAAATCGGGTGGTTCAAAGGTCCAGAGGTAGGAGCATGCCTAGTATTTAGAAAGAAGATCAGAAATTGATGGTGTTGCATACTAATGGTTTCTAAGGTTTCTTTGTAAAGCAAAGAAATTTATCTACTGACAGATGAGCTGAAGCTGAGTTGAGAAGAATAGTAAAAGTCTGTATTATCTGTGTTGAGAATAGAAGAGGGAACTCACATCGTTTGCATAAAAGGACTTCTGTCCATACTGAAGACAGAAGAACAAAATTTGAAGTCCAAGTATCTGTACTGGCACCATTCCCATCCCCATTCCATAGTACAGTCCTCAGAACTAAGAAGGAAAAAAAGGTGAACTGATCCAAAGAGAAGACAAAGTCCCAAGAAATTGGTGAGAATGATTTCCGTGATGGACTNTTCTGTCCATACTGAAGACAGAAGAACAAAATTTGAAGTCCAAGTATCTGTACTGGCACCATTCCCATCCCCATTCCATAGTACAGTCCTCAGAACTAAGAAGGAAAAAAAGGTGAACTGATCCAAAGAGAAGACAAAGTCCCAAGAAATTGGTGAGAATGATTTCCGTGATGGACTGTGGAGTTGGAAAATAAAAGAAGTGATGACCAAAATAGAAAAAAACACACTCATTAAAATGGAGAAAATCTTGCTTCACAAGATCTTACCAAGAATTATCATCTCCCTCTTGTGCTTCCATAGCAAGTTCCACATACATCAGCTATCATGTTAATTACATCATACTAGATTCCTTTATTAATCTAGTGTATTTATTCTCCTTTAGATCTCCCTCACAGCTTTGCCCAATGCCTGATCAAGAGTTGTTATTCAGCCACTAAGGCGTATCTGACTCTTGGCAATCCCATTAACTGCAGCACGCCAGGCTTCCCTATCCTTTACTATCTCCCTGAGTTCACTCAAACTCATGTCCATTGAGTCAGTGATGCCACCTGTCGCTCCCTTTTCCAGGCACTTAGTATACATCCACTGATTTAAACAGTTAATTAATATTGTCGTTCGTGCTTTTCTATCTTTTATAACTATTTATCTTTCCATGTATATGATCTGTCTTCTCCACTGTATTATGTAGGTTAAGGACAGGAATCATACCTGCACTTCTTTGTTCCCCTAGGAAGGTGCCCTAGAAACAGAAGAAACTCAATAATTTTTTGTTATTGCTGTTGAAGGGGGAGAAAAATGATTAAGACAGTAAAGCAAAGTCAATTTCTGGAGTTCTCTCTCCCTGAAGCAGTCATAAACTTGTAGTTGAGTAATCATAAAGTTTTGAGACTAGAGCAGAAAAATGATGTAATCAGAACTGCAGTGACAAGTGTTGAAAAAGATGATCCTAGAGATAAATGCTCCTTGTGTCTCCAACATCACCAAGTACCTCTAGAAAATTATTTCCCAGGACAGAACCATCCCTGGGGTTAAGAAGGGCATTTCACAAAGTCATCACAGCTTTATGGAACTACCCTTCAGGACAATGATTCTCCGATTGTGATATGAGTATCCTCAGGGGAATTAAAGGGGATTCTGGAGATATGAGGAGCCCTGGGGTAAATGCGGTGTATTTCTGCAATATTACTAGATGTCAAAATAAAACACATTATTAACATCAAAAGAACCATACCTATATTGTGAAATAGAACACAAATTTTGAGTGAATTTTAATGATAAATATGAAATCCTGTAAGCTGATTTGGCCTCTCCTTGTAGATAGACCTAGTGTGATACTGGGAACAGAGTTGGAGGGCAAAAGGTGATATTCACTTTCCTTAGCTATTCTAGCACCTTATAAGGTGAGTTTGGGAACTATTGCATTATCATTACCAGACCCTTACTGGTAACATTACCAGATCCTCATAGATCCTTACTGTTAGTGGATCTGGTAATTCTTACCATTACCAGATACATTACTGATTTCATTCAACATCAAACAACTTCTTAAGCCAATTGAATTTACAAATGTGTCACCACTAGTCTCTGTTACCAACAGAGAGAAACTGTGAAGACAAATTCCTCACTCCCAGGCCAAGCATATCCTTTCATTAAGCACATGTATTTTCCTCCAGGTACCATACAATCTTATGTAAGTACAGACATTGCGAATCAAACAAACAGAAAACAATTGACTTGTCCCCCAGAAAACTTTACAATGCTTATTTCATTAACCCAATATAGATCCAGTCATACACCCCCAATTCACCAAACTGGAAAAAGAATGGCTAGATTCTATGCTTCATAGTCCATTTTACAATCTTACGGTTGGGTGCCTCTACTGTAATGTTAAATTGTACTCAGCACTATGTATATATAAATTTAAATAGAAATAGAAAAGTTGGGTCTTTGAGGTAGAGAACAAAAGGGAACATGAACAGTACCTTTTTCACAACCGATCCATTCAGTTCAGTTCAGTTCAGTTGTTCATTGTGTCTGACTCTTTGTGACCCCATGAATCGTAGCACGCCAGGCCTCCCTGTCTATCACCAACTCCTGGAGTTCACTCAGACTCATGTTCATCAAGTCGGTGATGCCATCCAGCTATCTCATCCCTCTGTCGTCCCCTTTTCCTCCTGCCCCCAATCCCTCCCAGCATCAGAGTCTTTTCCAATGAGTCAACTCTTCAAATGAGGTGGCCAAACTACTGGAGTTTCAGCTTTAGCATCAGTCCTTCCAAAGAACACGTAGGGCTGATCTCCTTTAGAATGAACTGGTTGGATCTCCTTGCAGTCCAAGGTATTCTCAAGAGTCTTCTCCAACACCACAGTTCAAAAGCATCAATTCTTTGGCTCTCAGCCTTCTTCACAGTCCAACTCTCATATCCATACACGACCACAGGAAAAACCATAGCCTTGACTAGATGGACCTTTGTTGGCAAAGTAATGTCTTTGCTTTTCAATATGTTATCTAGGTTGGTCATAACTTTTCTTCCAAGGAGTAAGCATCTTTTAATTCCATGGCTGCAGTCACCATCTGCAGTGATTTTGGAGCCCAAAAAAATAAAGTCTGACACTGTTTCCATTGTTTCCCCATCTATTTGCCATGAAGTGATGGGACCAGATGCCATGATCTTCGTTTCCTAAAGGCTGAGCTTTAAGCAACTTTTTCACTCTCCTCTTTCACTTTCATCAAGAGGCTTTTTAGTTCCTCTTCACTTTCTGCCATAAGGGTGGTGTCATCTGCATATCTGAGGTTACTGATATTTCTCCTGGTAATCTTGATTC